>CANXYC010317169.1:0-11325 GCA_948193065.1 Aleurites moluccanus | reverse complement strand
CAATGTGTTTTTTTTTTCAAACTAGGCTTACACACAACCTAAAAGATTAACAACAGTTGAGATGAAAGAATTCCCTTTTCTACCACACTCTCTTATAAACAATGATCTTCAACAACCTTGAAGATTTACAATAAATGCAAGTATATACTGATTTTTGCACAATAAATTTGAATGATCTTTCAATAAATGACTTATGACTTGTTTAAGGTTGTTCTACCCTCATTTAATACAAATCAACTCATATTTATAGTCTTGGTTAAAGAAAGAGCCGTTTTGACTTATTTTTCTGCAATAAATGCACCTAAAATTTCGCTATAACGGCTAGTTTACGGGTTCGTCGTGCCCGCGACTTGCATATGATCTTTTGGCTTAAAAAAGAATAAATTTGAATTTTACCAAGTAGCGCCTGCGACTAACAACTATCGCGCTCGCGACCAATCATGATACTTAAGCAATTAAAATTGGTTGAATTACTTCACGCCCGCAATTGAGCTGGTCAATCCTGCGATTTTATCTGGTCGCACCCGCGACGTTATAATGTCGCGTCCACTACTGAAAGTCATTGCTTATCTTGAAGCTACTGGATGTTTTGAGATATTCTAATTTTAATTTCGCGCCTGCGAATAATTTTTTCACACCCGCAACTTCACTTAGTCGCACCCGCGACTTTCTTGTGTCGCGCCCACTACTGGAGGGATACTGTTCACTTGGAAGCTACTGGATATTTTTTGAATTCTCAAATTAATTTCACGCTTGCGACTGAAAAGTGTCGCGCTCGCGACCTGAAGATTTTCAAGACTGTAACTAATTTTGTCGCACTTGTGACCAAGCTTATTCCTAGCGTCGCACCTGCGACTAAGCAGCATCCTGCAATACTTCAGAATTTTTTTTGAAAATTCTTGCACATAATCAAACAAACTCATTAGTCCATTGATTTGGTGTTTGTAACTATCAAAATAAGTATGACGAAAACCCTAAGTTCTAACATTTCTTTTAAATAATTAAATAATATTACAAATCTTATTGGGGACATAATAATTTTTATAATTTTTGGATTCATATATAAATTATAAATTTTAATTATTAATTATTACAAAGCAAAATTTTTCTATCTTAAAATATCATAAAAAAAATTAATTAATTAACACTATTTCTTACACTTTTAGATTTTTTATAAATGAATACTTTTTATTCGATTTCGCACTAATTAAGAAATAAAAATTAAAATATAATTAAATAAAAAAATTTAAAAAATAAAATAAATGAGTGAAATGTAAAAAATTTGATATATCATTTGGAATAATAATTATTATAATAAAATATAATTTTATCATATTCAATTATTTTTATATTAATTCAATTATATTTATTTATAACTATATTTTATGAGAAATAACTATATTTTTACTCTAATTCATTTATATTTATTTTATTAGTGCGCTTGGAGCACTCGTTAGAAAAATCGATTTTAATTATAGTTAAAAACTAATTCTAATAAATATCATCATAAATAATAATTTTCTACCCAATAAAAGAAAGATTTTTTTTTTTTTAAATAATATACTTGATCGAGTCATAAAAATTATATAATAAATATATACACATAAAGGAAAAAAACACAATTTCAGTCTGAACTCTCCTCTATTATTTGATTTAATTGATTGCTCATTTAAAATGAATTTATAATTATATGAAAAAAGTATTTGCATACTATGGATTTAAAACAAAATATTTGATAATTTTATCAAACTATTATTTATATTTGAGTTAATGTTATTTGTTGTATATATGTTAGATATATATATATATATATATATATATATATATATATATATATATATATATTTATCTAAAATATTAGATTTGTTTCATGTCTTTATATATTTTATCATTGAACATGTTATTTGCTCACTCTTCAAATTTCAACTTCTTTGCAGATTTGTAGTATTCTTTTAGCAAAATTTTCTTCCTTCTTCCAAAGTCAAGCCCAAATCTTAAGGGTAGTTATAAATAATTACTTTTGGAGAGATTTTAGTTAATCTCCATACTGTAATAATGAATGATTTATACAAATTCATGTAAATTTAACGCATTTAGAGAGCGAAGTTATGCAATGAAACACAATGAAATGCAATCTCATTCATTGAGATGCCCTAAAATGCCTCACTTTTGAGGGAAGGTGATTTGAAAAAGGGGTGACTTGGTCACTTTGATGGTCTCCTAGGATGAAAGATTTCATCTTTCTTGTTTGGCCCTTGTTTCACTAAAAGGAGATTTTGACGAGGCTAACAGATTGGTTTCTAACTTGTGTCATACTAAGCCTGGTAGAGTATAAAGGATTACTGAGGGTAATGCTTTCAGATTGGTTTAAACCGTGCTCAATTTAGGTTTAAGGATTCATCTTGGTTAGCTAAGTCGGGCTCAACTTTGAGTGGATTTGTCCTGTGAGATATAGGAAAGGCTATGGTCATATTTGGCCTAGAATATAATTGGTCCTATCATATTGGCTCAAGTCATCTAGGTAATGGTACAGTCAGATTTAGCCTGGAGTTTGGTCGGTTCTATCAGATCAGTTAAGGTCAGCTATATAAAGTTGTAGTCATATTTGGCTTAGAGTTTGATTGAAAGTCTATGATCATATTTGGCCTGGAGTTTAGTTGATCTTATCAGATTGGTTAAGGTCAACTATGTAAGGCGGTGGTCAAATTTAGCCTGGAGTTTGATTGAAATGCTATGGTCAGATTTGGCTTGGAGTTTGGTCGGTCCTGTCATTTTGGCTAAGGTCAACTAGGTAAGGCTATGGTCAAATTTGGCCTGGAATTTGATTGGTCCTATTAGATTAGCTAAGATCAGCTACGTAAGGCTACAATCAGATTTGGCTTGGAGTTTGGTTGGTCCTGTTAGGTTGGCTAAGGTCATTTAAATAAGGCTATTGTCAGATTTAGCCTGGAGTTTGGTCGATCTTATCAATTCGGTTAAGGTCAGCTATGTAAGGCTATGATTAGATTTGGCCTTGAGTTGTTCGGTCAGATGGAACAAGGTTTTTTACATTGTTGATGTCATTGAGACTTTTCACAACTTAAATAATTATTGTAGGACTGAGGAACTTTACTCATCTGGCCTGATTACCTTTTGGGTAATTTTCTGCTTGTCTTGCCTTCTTTTTGCTTTTTTGTTTGTCTACTTATTCTATTTTTCTACTATTTTATTTGTCTGCTTTTCTATTTTTCTGATTTTTCTTTCGATTTTCCTTTCTACATGGAATATGATCTCATCTCTTCATAATTTCCTATTTGTTTGACTCTTTCATTATTTTAATATCCTCTATTTGCACTGTATATGTTTTGAGTTGTGTTTTTAATTAATTTTTATTTTCTGTATAATATTGAATTATTTGTGATATCCATAATTAATTTTGATTATGTTCTACTCTAGTTTTTGTTATCGTAGTCCAATTAGAGTATTTAGATGTTCTGTAACCTTTGAGATTTTATTTAGATTTTTCTTTTGGTTTGAATTGGTTTAGGAAGAAGAGAAATTGATTGATTGTTATAAAGGGTTTTAAGGATTTTTATATTTGGAAGTGAGCAGAATGTCATAACTCTATTTTTATAGCTTTAAAGAAGGAATTTGAAAAGGTATAAAATATGAAAGTTATAAATTTATATCCCATCTATATTTCTAAGTCAGTTTTATAAACTCCTATATGTGTGAGGAGATATTTTACCTTGATCAGGATAAGTTTAGGTTGTTACTTTTGTATATAGTATGAGATTATCCAATTAATTTGAGGAGTTTAAAGGCTAGATTGGACAAAATGTAAAACAGAAAAAGTATTCATTTATGAGTTATCTAGGTGTTTGTAAATCAATTTTTTAATTGAATATTTATATTTTGATATATAATCATAGAAACAATGTATGTCCGAATGGTACTTGTAAAGAGACAGATTCAATTTGGAAATTTACCATAAATTTTGTACTGCATATTTTGATCTGAAATTTGGATATATTGTAGTATTATGTGTTTAGTTCAAATAAAAAGGAATTGAAGTGATTGAATATTTGTAGCCCAAGATATAGCTTGTTTAATCTATTATGCCAAAGTAAATTTTCTTTAGTGAACAATAACATGAATAATAACAACTCACTACAAATAGGTTGTCTCCTTCTTCTTTTTTTTTTTGCCCTATTTTTATGTCTTTCTTCACCATAAAACCCTAGAATGCTCTACTTATTTTTCTAAAGAATTAATACCATAACTAATACTTCATTTTGGAAGAGAAACCCTTCAAGAAGTCAATTAAATCCTCTTTAAGGTGAAGATTTCTCCAAAATCATCTTTTGGGAATAATAAGGTATTTTCTCTAGAACTTTGTTTCAGTTATGATTTGAGATTATAGATTATTAGATAAGTTAATTATGGGTTATGAGTAGTAAGTATATGCAACCATGGCAAATGATAATGGTTGGATGAAAAGTTAGGACAAATGGATGAATAGTATTATGAATAGTCTTTTATCACGACCCAATCTGGGAGCCGTGACGGTCCTAGGATACGGGTGTTGTCTAAGCTACCAGTACCATGAAGAACCCAATTATTTGTATGACATGGCAGACAATTCACATAATAACTCATATATAGCTTAGTAATTATACTGAAATTTCGACAGCATCTCCTCTAAATCATGACTATACCCCGCTGTAGAAAATGCAATAAACACTTTTAATATAACTTTATCATCAATATCACTCTCAACCTCTAATATCAACTCAACACACATATATATATCAAGCTATGCACATCTATAGTATAGTTTATATGCAAAACAAAAAGAAATACAAGCACACATATAAAGGTCACTTCTTAGGTTACAGTACCATGGAATCTCTAATACTGTACAAATATTTACATATACTTTTAAGATCTGAGTATTAGATGTTATAAGTAGCAAAATTCCAAGGCGATAATAGAAGGTGCCAATGGAATTCGAGTCTCACTGCAACTCTGAAAAATAATAACCACTACGAGGGTGAGTATAAAAATACTCAGTGAATCTATATATATAAAAATGCAGTAGATGTTCATAATACCATAATTGCTCACAATTGACCTGTAGAATCATATAAGATAACAAATAAATGGTGAAACAAGTATCCATATAAGTATCCAGTATATGAGTCAACTCTCATATGATATAACAGGATTGGGTCCAGTGAAAAGTGCAATCGCACTGTAATAGCACAATTGTGCATAATCCAATGTACGTAAGGGAGATCAGTCCTTACGATTAGAGAATGTGACACCCCCCTAGCAAGGGTCCAATGAATACCAGTGAGCACACGATCGATGGAATTACCCGCTACACTATCGAGGTAGCCCTGTTATAATACCATATGGGTGTGTCTCCATATAATAATAAAAATAGCATAAATATAACTCATATAGCTGTGGAATAATCCAATATATATTCACACTGAATAATAGAACAAATTTAGGTCAAGTGAAAAAAATAGCCGGTGGGGTCCAATTGCACTGCCGTAACTGGCACTAGCCGTTATGGGTCCGTTTTGGGATTTTTGAGTGGTTTCTAGTTAGGTATGTTATCAATGCATTCAGGTAGACCATGAGGTATCATTTTAAAACTTAGGGAAAAACTAGAAGATTGGCCAAGTGGGGGCTCAATTGGCTTTTTAGATTTTTTTTTTTAGCCAATCAAAGTTTAGGTCGATTTAAGTCATTTCGGTGGGCTTATTTCGGAGTAAAAATGTACTGTTGGTATTTTTGGATACCAGGCACTGGTTTATCATTCTAAATGACATTTTATAGGATATATGATGCAAATCATGCATGATTATACATATAGACTCACCTTTTATGTAATTATTCACTTTGTCCCCCAAAACACTGCTCACAAGCCCTAATCGGCCCGCCGCTCGATACTCCCAACTGGAGTACTCGACAGTTCACCTATTTCTAAATATAACACTCTGATAAGACGGAAAAACATTATAAAACATATTATTCACATCAAAATTCATCAAGCATACATTGTATACACTATAGACCTCACATTACACAATTTACACTTTTTTCAATCTTTTATGCATCAAACACATGTCTATCACCATATTTGACTTATATTTCATATATTCATTACTATTATGCCAAGTTAAGAACTTATATACACTTAGTTCTACATTCCATATCAAACATACACCTAATTCCAAGTTTACCTTCCAAGTACTTATATCAAACACCATTTCCATATCTAAACTTATACATTTGCATCATATACATCACTAATCCATATTCAAACCTTTCCTTCTTAATTACTTCAACCTAACACATTAAACCTATAAACTCAATATGGTTTGGCCTAGTTAGAATTTACTCCATTTATTCATTTTTCAACACCAATCAATCAAATAACATACATATGCATCAAATGCATAACATTCAATCATTTAAACCTATTAAACATCAAAGCATCAAATCATTACTTAAGCATCAATATTTCGGCCAAGCTTGAAATTCATTCAAATGAATTTCTTTCCATCAAATGGCTACTAATTCCTTATAAACACATTAAATACAACTCATTTGAACCAAAATTCCATTAAAATAACACATTTGAATCTTACCTTTTCCTAGTTAGGGTTTCCTTCCAACTTTTTGATTTTATTTCAATCTAAACACATATTTGTTACCAATTAACATCAAAGAACATCTTAGGATCAAAATTAAACCAAAAAGAATGGTAAGATCACTTACTTTTCCAATAGTTCTTTGAAATCTTCAAAGTTTTGATTTATCAACTTTTCTTTATTTTTCTTTGAATCTAAGGATATAATTGTGTTTAGAATGATAGAATTAACTAGTTTGGATCAAAAAATGAAAGAAAACAACTTGGTTTGGTGTACATCAATGGTGGTTGAAACCTTGAAATGAAGAAAGAGAAAGTTTGGCTGGTGAAATGGCTAAGGAAGAAGAAGAGGTGGGAAAAATCCACCTAAATATCAATTTAGTAATCCTATGCATTGATCTTATGGTAAAAATTATGAAACCTAGCTTACTAACCATTCAATTCTTGATCTTTTCATCCAATGGTTTGATTTAGGTTAGTCTAAAATGATACCATAGGCTTGCATACACCAAATAAGTCCATATTCCTTAGGAAAAGACCATACTACCCCTAGTTCGAATTGGATCCCTATCCGATTAACTTTTCTCGAAATTATTTTCTACCGGTTTTAATCTTCCAACAATAATTCATTTGTTCATTATACCTCTATTTTCATGTCCTAATATTCTCTTTTATCATTAAATATAATGTTTATTTCCATTGAAAACTCAAAGGGTGTGAAATGATCATTTTGCCCCTAGTTCACCAAAAACTTAATTTTATCCGATTGCTTCCTAACAGCCTTTAAACCCCTTCTATTCATAAAAACACATCATATAACATGCATACATGTCAGATTCAAACAGAAACACATAACAAATCACACATTTAAGTCAATTCAAAATTTTTCTAAGTAACCCTTTGTGGTTCAGGTTTTAGGTTTGACTAAGGTGTTACATTTTCATTTCTCTAAACCTTTTAAATTTTCTTTAGTAATGGTTAAATTAAGACTAAAGACTATCTAATTAGACGTTAGAGAGTCTATAATTATAAAAAATTGATATGGATGATGTTGGGTAAGGAAAACCCTAATTTGTATTTTGTTGGGATTGTGTTTAGGCTTGAATGTTGAATGAACTTGAGAATTAAATGGAGTTTGGCCAAAAGTCTTTGAGTTTTGAATTGGATTGCTTGCTCTATTGGAGGTGAGTTATGCATATATATTGTGTTTATAATTGTATATGTTATATATTTGCTTATGTTATATTAAACCCATATTCTATTATGAGTATATCTTAGAATAATTACTATAAGGTCCCTGTGTTTTGTCATATTATACTTAAAAGGTCCCTGTATTTTCAAAATTATACTAAAAAATCCTTGTATTTTGATTTTGTTAGACTACGAGATCCTTCCATCCATTTTTGCCCATTTTTTCGTCAGTTAATGACCCAAAAGTTAACTTTTAATTAAAATATTTATTAAAATACCTAAAAAATCCATGTTGTTTATCCACTCAAAAACCCACTCATCTTCTTCTTCATTTCATAATAACTTCTTCATTGGAGCCCTCTTCACTTCAGTCTTGATTGACTTTTGAAATGACCCATAGATCGAGTTCGCTTCTCAAAAGTAGATTTGGTCCAGATCACAAAATGACCAAGATGGCCTCCAGGAGCTAGCCTGAGCAGATTGAGACGCTCTATTGTTTATGTTGCCGGAGGTCATAACAACTAGAAAAATGCCTTGAAATCGATGAAAGTTTATGATGTTGAGAAAAATGAATGGAGGGTATTGCCGATATGATTGAAGCGAGAGATGAGTGACATGGATTGGTTTGGGAAGGCAATTCCAGATTCTAGGTTGTTAGTGGTTATGGCGATTCCATGATTTGCTAACACACGCTGCTAATGCAAATGATAAGGCTGGTAATCTCCTACGTATCTTTTTCATTATGTATTTGCTTAATGAACCAAAACCTATTTTTACTTCTTCCATAGCTTTTCTATTATTAGTCTCCTCCTCCATTTGATAAGACTAATGCTCTGAGGCCACAGCAGCGAGAACTCAAAGTTGGAGAGCTACCCACATATTCATCCAACAAAACCAAGGCTAAAAGAAAGTTTAAATTTGGATTTAGGAATAGTTGGATATTTTGTTTCACGCAAAGCATTAAATGACACTAATCCAATTCCCTTCTACAATCCAAACAAAATTTAAGAATCTTGGAAAATTGAAGGAGAGAGAATTTAAGAATCCCCTCTCTTTTGTGTCTCAGATTAGTATCTCATCTAGCCCTTTTATTTAATAAGTTTGCTGGGTTTTATGCATACAAATTTTCATTTTTACTGTATTTGATTTTTTCTAGAGTTAAACTTTAATAGGCTTTGCTTGAGTGACTTATTATTTTAATGGGTTTTGTTTGTTACTTTCTAAGAATTGAATTTCGATAGGAAATTGGGAATTGATTTCCTCTGTTTATACTCCTATAATTTATATTGATGTCAACTAGAAAGGGTGGTGGTTAAAATGGAAATTTTGGTATAGTTAAGATTGATAGTATTTGAAAAAAAAATAGAATGAAAATAAGGGTTATTATGGACTTTTTACATTGATTTAACGGATTTTTATAGAAGGACCTCAAATTTTAAATGAACCAAAATATATTGATTTTTTAATATAATTTTAAAAATACATGAACATTTTAGTGTAATATGGAAAAATACAAGGACCTCAGAGTAATAATCCAGCATATTTATGTATTCATTTAAATTGTTAAATCCTTTTGAAATAAATATTACTTAACCTATAATATCTCTACTGCCCATTGTTATAATTATTGGGTTAGGTATGTTACCTATTTCATTGGAATTAAATCATTGTTATATCCCTATTATTCTGAAATGTTTATTGTTACCTAATTCATTTGATTAATAATATCTCTATTGAATATTTATTATCAATGCTAATATTTATATTTTGAACCAAGTATGTATTAGTATCAGAATACCTTATCTATGAAGGATAAATTATGAGACTGTGTGCACCAGTGACTCAATTAATAGAGTCTAAATTGTCAGGGTCTCTCTAGAGGGGACTGTATGCACTAGTGCCCTCTGAGCCCTCTACTCTAGCATTTAAAAAAAATATCAGAAAATGAATGAGTTTTCAACTCAATGAATTATAAATATGAGGTTATCTGAAGATTCGGTGGTCAATGTCAATGACCAGTGGCAATTATATATTTATATATGATTCAATAATTATTCAATATACAAAAATCAATAATAACGATGAGATCTTTAGCAATAGGATTTCAATAATCAGATATCAGAAACATTATGTAACACCTTAGCCTAAACCTTTATAGGGACCTTTAGGAAAATTATTTTTCCTTTCTCTGTAATATGTTAATATGATGTGTCTATGCATGGAATTTATATTTATGCATGTTATATGACCTAATTTTAGGCATAGAATTGTTTTAAAGTCAGTTAGGACTTAATCGGGTAAGTTTGGAAATTTTGGTGATCGGGGGACTAAATTGTAATTTTGTAATTTTTCGAGATTTTATAAATTTAACAGTATATTTGAGTAATTAAAAGAACAAAAGTGAATGTAAATGGTTTTATTTTATTTATTTGAGAATTATATGGAAAAATATACCCGGTTGGAGACAATTTCGGGAAAACAGTTCAACGGGGGTGTTTGAAGGGTTTCAGAGTGAATTAAGGACCTTATTATAATTTTACTGATAATATGGGATTATAAGGTGTGTATGATCCTATGATAATAGTTTAGCCTTGATTAAATCTAGCCGTTGGATTAAATGATGGAAAATCGGACGGTTGGATCGATCGGGAGCATTTTAGCTATCATAAGCTTACCTTATTGGATTTTTGCCTTAAGGATTATGATTTGGTGTGGGCAATCTCAATGTACCTGCTTTACTTTGACTTTTGATGAACCAATGGTGGTAAAGTATGTAAAATGGATGGTTGGATGTTGATTTTAAACCTAAAGTACCAATACATTAAAGCACCTAATTCTATCAATCATATATATACTTAAATTCAGCCATTTCCTCCTTCTTCATTGAGTTTTTGTTGCAGCAAACTTCAGTTTCTTTAAACCTAAGGTACGGCCAAGCTTGGAATTCCATTTCCTTATGCTTTTCTTTCCATTTTTGATGGAAATCTATTAATTCCATCATTCTAAACACTATTTTGACCTTTAAATCCTTGGAAGAATTCATTTAGGCAACCAAATAATCAAAGGAAGGTTTTGAAGAAATTTGGGTAAGTTGGTTCCTTTTGCAATCTTTTAGTTTGGTTATGTTTATATGATGATACATGTTAATATTTATGGATTAGATTTGATTTTTGATGGTTAGATTGTGTTATTGATCTTTGGAAACCTAAATGGAAACCTAGGTTGATTTATGGTAATTTGATTGCTTTAAAGCTTTAATAATGGTTATTTTGATGTGTTTAATATGATTTGTTGGTTAAAAGTTGAAAACAAAATGAAATAGAGCTTTATACATGTTGGCCGAATGGTGTTTTGATTAGGGTTAGGTGTTGTTTTGGTTTGTTTAGTTGTTTGAATGCTTGAATAACTTATATGGATTATGGAAATGAGGAATGTGTAGGTTGGAATTGAAAATGGTATTGATTGTGCAATGCTAGGTGTTGGCCGAA
>CANXYC010317142.1:0-33649 GCA_948193065.1 Aleurites moluccanus | reverse complement strand
ATAGCTTTCAAGTGAATCTTTCCCTACCACTTTTCCTTGTTTATCTTGTTCAATTTGGTCAATCACATCAATGCTAAAGCAGCTATCAGAGATGTGTGGGAATTTAGCTGCCTTAGATATATTGAACTCTACCTCCTCATCTCCAAATCCAAGTATTAACTCTCCTTGCCTTACATCAATCAATGCTCCAGCGGTTGCCAAAAATGGCCTTCCTAAAATCAAGGGTACCTCTACATCCTCATCTATGTCAAGAACAACAAAATCCACATGGATATAGAACTTTCCACTTTCATCAACACATTCTCAAGCACTCCAGCAGGAAATTTAACAGACCTATCGGCTAGTTGGAGTGTCATCCTTGTTGGCTTGATCTCATTGAACCCCAACTTATCTGCCACAGATTTTGGCATCAAACTTATACTTGCGCCAAGGTCACATAATGCCTTTTCAAACTCCATTTTCCATATGGTGTAAGGGATTGAAAAACTTCCTGGGTCCTTGAGCTTTTGTGGCAGCTTGTTCTGAATAATTGTATTACATTCCTCGGTTAGTGCAATTGTAGTATTCTCCTCCAACTTGCTTTTATTTGTCAAAAGTTCTTTGAGGAATTTGACGTAAGTTGGCATTTGAGCGAGAGCATCTGTAAATGGAATGTTTATACGGAGCTGTTTAAACACTTCCAAAAATTTTTCATATTGCTTCTTCAACTTATGCTGCCTCAATATCTGAGGGAATGGAATAGGAGGGACGTAGGGTTTTAATTCCTCCTCTTTTGGTTTCTCAACTTTCTTAGCCTCTTTCGAGGTCTCATTCTCTTCCTTCTTCTTTGGGACAACTTCTTCTAGTTGCTTCCCACTCCTCAACATGACTGTATTACAATGTTCCTTGGGGTTTACTTCAATGTTGCTTGGCAAGGCTCCTTAGTTCCTACTTGCCATTGCATTAGCCATTTGCCCCATTTGAACTTTCAAATTCTTTGTTGCTGCAGATTGGCTTTGCAAAGTTGAATCTGTTTTATGCATGAAATCTGATATGGATTTAGCTAAGCTTGTAACAATGTCCTCTAGGTTGGATTTCTCCTCTTGAGGTTGGAATTGATTCCTTTGAAATCCAGGTGGTGCAAATTGTTTGGATGGCCAAGCTTGGTTGCCTTGCATTGGAGGGTTCAACTGGTTGTTTTGGTTGCTCCAAGAGAAATTTGGGTGATTTCACCATCCAGGATTATATGTATTTTGGTAAGAATAGTTCTGTTGCACCCCTTGTCCGTTGAAGTTAGCCACATATTGCCTCTACTTAACATTGGTACAATCTGCAGAAGCATGGTTATCTCCACAAAAATTACAGCTCACAAAATTGTTAGATATAGCATTACAATGATTGGCATTATTAATATTGCTATTAGGTCCTAATAATTTTAAAATTGCATCAAATTTGGCATTTACCATTGCTATTTGATCTACCTCATACACACCAATTGCCCTTTTTGGATGGCTTCTTTCATTGGCCCACTGGTGGTTATTTGAAGCAATTTCCTCGATAAGCTGGTATGCCTCATCTGCTAATTTATTAATTAATGCTCCTCCAGCAGCTGCATCGAGAGTAATTTGAATGGTCGGAGATAGTCCACCATAAATGTTTGTAACAAAGTGTAACAGTCTATTCGGTGATTTGGACATCTCCTTTGCAATCCCTTAAACCTCTCCCAAGCATCATATAATGATTCTCCATCCTGTTGACTGAAATTTAAGATGTCATTCTTAAACCTCAACATCTTTCCAGGTGGAAAATATTTTGTAAGGAAGGCTTGAACCAACTGCCTCTAGCTTGTGAAGAAATTTTCAGGATGCTTGTTTAGCCACTCCTTAGCTAGGTCTCTTAATGAGAATGAAAATAGCATTAACCTAATTGCCTCATCTAGAATTCCATTAATTTTTACGGTGTTGCAAAGTTCCACGAAGTTTGAGATGTGGGCATTAGGGTCCTCCACTAAATTGCTTGTTAGAGACCATATTGATCAAAGCCGGATCTAGCTTAAAGTTGTTGTTATTAATAGCTGGTCGGGCTATGCTTGATTGTGCCCCATGCAAATTCGGAAGCACATAATCTCTTAAGGTTCTCAGTTGTGGCTGATAGTGAACCTCTATCCTTGCGGAAAACCATTTAGATTTGGGTTAGCCGCCACATCAGCCTCATTTCCTCCAACATTAGCCATTTTAGTTTGATCTTGTGATTGCTGGAGATGTTGTTGCTTACGTAACCTTATTTCTTTGCGATTTTTTCTACACTGTCTTTCGATCTCAGGATTAAATGACTCTAAGTCTATTAATCCTGATTTTTGCATAAACCTGCAATTAAATTCACACAAAGAAACAATTTAAAATAACAGAAAATAAAACCAAAATAATAAAGATAAATATTATAATTGATATTGACAAAATAGTTGTGCCTCCCCGGCAACGGCGCCAAAAACTTGTTCGGGTTTTCGCAAGTGCACGAATCGCTTTAGCAAGTAATAGAGTGAGTAGAGTATCGTCCCCACAGAGAGGCTTTGTCAATTACAGAAATTTATATTATCTTTATTAATTGGAAAGAAATTAATTTGGTTTGGATGAATTTTTTAAAGTAAAATTAAATAAATAAGAAATCTCAATTTGGAAATTTAAGATATTAAAGAAAACGATCTAGAATTTAGATTCCATCAATTGAATTTATCCGGTTGATTGACTCAATAATGATTTTAAAATTAACGTGTTTGATGTATTGATTACTCTAAATTATGAATTAGTCTCTCTCGAGCAAAAATCCAAACATTAACATTAATACAAGTGTCTACTCTCATGATCACCGAATCAATGTTAATTCATTAAGATCCTTAGCAATTTCATAAAATCCACTAAAGTGTACCCTAATCTCTTAGCGATACATGCCTTAGCTTATTTATTCTATGAACAAGCAACTCTCGCAGCTCTCGCTTGTAAATAGCTACCTTAAATAGTGATTATAGTGGCCAATTATAAAATAATTATAAATCAAAATCAACAAATCAAACTATGCATTAAGAATAATTAAAATCATAAATCATTGTCATCAACCTTTATTATTCAATTAACTTCATCTAAATCCTAAAAAAAGGATTTAGTTCAACATGATTAAATAAAGAAAAGATAAACTAATCAATAAATTAAACATGAACAAAGAAATAAACAAGTAGAGAAAGTAAAACTCTATTTGATGATCTCTTTGATTGATTGAAAGTTTTGAAATTTCAAAAATCATTTTCTTTAGCCTCCTTTAAGTCTCCTTAGCTCTCAAGAGTGATCTCTCTTTTTCCCAAGCCTTGGTTGCCTTTTTATAGACTTCATCTCTGAGGGCAGTGCAAAATACCGGACAGAGACATAAAATACCGGTTATAAAGCCCAAAATACCAGGTACCCGTATTTCATGCTATTTGGCGAAATACCGGTTGTCCAATGAAATATCGGTTGTACACGATGAAATAACGGTACCCGGTATTCTCTACTGTCTCACGGGTTCCATTTGTACTTCAAATACCGGTTCCTCATCTCCAAATACCGGGTATTGGCTCTAAATACCGATACCCGGTATTTCATCCCCTGAAAATTATTTCCAAACTGAAAATCCAAAGTTTCAATTTTTAAAACTTCAAAACAATATTAAATCAATTAGAAATCTTTATTCAAAATAAAATCATAATCAACAATCTAAACAAATCAAATCAAATCAAATATTATTCAAAATCAAATCTAAATCTTATTAAATTTACCAAAATTTTACTAAATCTGAATTTGAAATTAAAATTCAAAACTATACCAAAATTAATCTAATTTAAACAGAAACTATCTTAATTAAATATAAAATGACACCTAAAATACTAATAAAAGAGCTTAATTTTAATGCCTAACAATTGTAATAATCAAATGCATTAATTCGATATAGTCATCACTCACTACTACACGGAACTAAAATGCATTATAAAAGGAACTAAAATATGCAAATAACTACTCAAATTTTCTCTCTCTGAAAAACTATGGATCAACAACAAATTCTCTCATTACCAGTCCTTTTTAGCTTCTTTCTTTTCATTTTCATATTATCCAAAATATTGAAAAGAAACAACAATGTTAACCGTCCACCAGGACCCTGGAAATTGCCTATAATAGGTAATATTCATCAATTAGTTGGCGATACACCTCATCGTCGGCTAACAGAATTGGCCAAAACTTATGGATCTGTAATGGAAATTAAACTTGGGCAAGTTCCTTTCCTTATTTTTTCTTCACCGGAATTGGCTAAAGAAGTAATGAAAACTCAAGATCCAATTTTCGCCGAAAGACCCCTTATTCTCGCTGCGGAAGTAGCAATGTATAATCGGCAGGATATTGTATTTGCACCATATGGAGATGAATGGAGACAAATGAGGAAATTTTGCACATTAGAATTGCTAAGTGCAAAAAGAGTTGAGTCATTCAGACATGTAAGAGAAGAAGAAGTTGCCCAACTTGTGAAATTGCTCAGATCAAGTGAAGGCTCTCCAGTAAATCTTAGTCGTACTTTGGTTAATTTAACAAATACTATAATTACGAGAAATGCTGTTGGTGACAAATTTCAAAAACGAGGTGATTTACTAAGACTTATTGATGCTATTAATGTGAGAGCCAATGGCGTTACTATTGTTGATATTTTTCCTTCCCTTAAATGGTTTCATTCCATTATTGGAGGAAGGAAAACAATGGCTAAATTGTTTAAAGACACTGATGAGATTCTTCAGCAGATTTTAGTTGAGCATAGAGCTAAAAGACAGGAGGCTGCTCAAAAGGGTATCAAGAAAGAATCTGATAATCTTTTAGATGTTTTTTTAAATCTTCAGCAAAGTGGAAATCTCGATGTTCCTTTAACTGATCAATCCATCAAAGGAGCAATCCTTGTAAGTAAAATTATATATATATTGTTTTTAATCAGGTTTTCTCTGATATTTGAACTTGCAATTTCAGAATTTTAGAGACAATTTATTAATAATGAATTGTATTACATTGATTGCAGGAAAGCTTTGGAGCTGGAAGTGATACGATCTCGAAAAGTATAGAATGGGCAATGGCAGAGTTGGTGAAGAAACCAGATGCACTGAAAAAAGCACAACAAGAATTGAGGAGTTTCTTTGGTGAAAATGGAAATGTTGATGAAGCAAGACTTAATGAAATAAAATATTTGAAGTTAGTTGTGAAAGAAACATTCAGATTACATCCTCCTGGGGCTGTGATTCCAAGAATGTCTAGCCAAAAGACTAAGGTTAGCGGATATGATGTTGCTCCTAATACTAGAATATTCATTAATACATGGGCAATTGGAAGAGATCCTAATGTCTGGAAAGATGCTCAGAAGTTCTATCCTGAGAGATTTATTGACAGTTCAATTGATTTTAGAGGTACTAATTTTGAGTTGCTTCCATTTGGTGCTGGAAAGAGGATATGTCCTGGAATAACATATGGTATAGTTAATATGGAGCTTATCCTTGCAAATTTACTCTATCATTTTGACTGGAAATTTCCTGAAGGAGTAACTGCGGAGAATCTTGATATGAATGAAATTTTGGGAGGTACTGTCAAAAGAAAAGTAGACCTTACATTGATTCCCATTCCAATCCACCCTTAATCTCAAAATTACATGTTATTTTCTTTTTTTTTTCTCTCTTTATAAGAGACTCTATGTTATGTTGTATCTATTATGCTTTAATGCTTTTTTTTTTTTTTAGTATTAGGATATCTAGTCGTGCTATTGTATATGTTTTGTTTATCTATTATGTTTTAATGTTGAGTGTACTAAAATAAGTGATGTCAATGAAATAAGAAATTTTCCATGTACCTTTCTCTCTTCTTTGTTTTCTTTTTAGTGATTCCAAGAATGTCTAGCCAACAATTATATTATATTTTATATATATTTTATTTTTCTTATTTTAATAATAAATTTATTGACTTACACATTTGAATTTTTTCGCTGGATAAGCTCTAATAGATATTTGTTTATTTGTTTTTTAATTTTAGATTACAAACTAAATTTATAAGATTAATATAACTCTATTTTCAATATTTGATGTATTATTTCTCATCACCATCAATATCAGTTTATAGTGAAATCATTTACGGAAAAAAAAAATTGTTAGCAAAATTGAATGTTTAGGTATATAATTAAGAAAATTATTAAAAACTAAAAATGGATAGAAAATCTTCCACCAAATATCAACTTGAGATGCACACGCCAGTAAATTAATTATGACCCAACATGAATCTACAAGCTTCTGGACAAAGAAACTTGTTTTGTCCGTCCGTCGTTATATGGGATTTCGAGATGTTTTCTCAGATGTCACCAAAGTTCAAGTTGTGAGTGAGCGAGTAATTAAATAAATAAAACTAGAATTCGTTTATATTTTAAATATTTTTAAATTTATTAGAAAAAATAATTTTTAGAGTACATTAAGAATAAAATGAAATTAAAAATTTTATTTTTGAAATTCATTAAGAAATAAAAAATTAAAATTTTATTAATAATGAAGTATCTTAAACTATTAAATAATATATCTATTTATAAGACATCAAAATCTAATTAGGAATTAATAAAATTATTAAATATAAATTTTAATTATTTTAAAATAACTTAAAAAAAAAAAATAAATCTAATCTAATTAAAAAATTAATTAAGTATAATAAATTTAATCTAATTAAAAAATTAAATAAATATAATTATTACAATATTTAAAAATAAAAAATTATCTACATCATACTCCTTCACTTCAATAAAACTCAACATCTAAATTTATAACTTAAATTTAAAATTTTTCAAGCTAAATAAATAAATACTTTGAGTACACAGCATAAAATTTAATTGGTATGAAATAAAATTGAAATTATTAATTTCAATAAAATTAATATATTATAATTCACTCACAATGAAATCATGGAATTTAAAATTCAAACAATTTAATTTCTCAAAAAGAAAAGAAATTTTCTCTCATTTTCTATTCCCATTTTCCACTTTTTTTTCTCATTTTCTCAAACTTTCTCAACAATAACCAACAAATCACCCACCATCATACACAATGGCAAGTTTCCATCTTCATCGGAGCTAATCCTTATATCAATATGTTCCATTTGAATCTCAAAATAATATGAAGAGTGAAATATGGCTATTCCACATAAATCATCAAATCCAGAAATTATATTCAGTGAGATTACACAAATATTTTTTTATTTAAAGGGTATAATATTTTAAATTCATGATGACTTTTTGTATTATAATTTGAACTTTATTCTGTTTGGTAGTTAATTCAATTTCTAATTTCTCTTTAAAATATAAAGTTATTTTTTTATATTCTTTTCTTAATAAATTTTTAGTAGCTACATCTATAATTAATTTTCTTTTTCTTTAAATATTGGAATAAACTTAAATTTCATGGTCAATTTTTTCAGCATTTATGATTGAATAAGTTAAAAATATTATTTTAAATTTTTCATGATAAATCATATTTGAATGGGGTTGTTAACAAAACATATGTAAAACAATTACATAATTTTCATATATTTTTTAAAAAATTATTATATAAAGTAATGTTATGAATTGAATGGGAAAGAAAATTTGACACCACTAACTAGGCCACCATCAAGATAAAATCCAATTAGGTCATAGCTACAGACAGTTGGTCTCGAGCATTTAAAATCGTCAGGTCTAAGTTGCCATTAGCCAATAGATCCAAGGCATTACTACGAAGGCCTACAAACGCTTCATCATCCAACGATGGTTTTGACAGTAGTTACTTCGCCTAAAGTCGAATTAGTCTCGGTAATATGTTGTCTCGCCGTCAGGTGACCTTGCTCATACAAAGGAGAGTTTGTCTTAACATCTCCGTCAACTGTATGCAATATGCGTGGACCAACAAATTCTGATATCTCTAAGAAATGAGTCTCAGGTCAAATCAGTATATTGCTCCAACACTAAAAATCGAATTTTGCAATAACAATATGACATAACACAAGACGATTCTCAATCAAAAGCGGTCATGTTAGTCACTTACTAAATACTCCATTTTTATAGGGAAGTAAGAAGTAAACAAGTTCACTCTTATTACTCAAATATTTTTAAGCCTTTAATTTAAAGATACAGTCACTTGAGTATTAGAGGGTCCACATCATGCCGAAGGCTTGGCCATTTAATATACACAAGTACACTCTTAGTCATTGGCCTAAAGACTTGGCCATTTAATATACACAATTACACTCTTAGTCATTGACCTAAAGGCTTGGCCATTTAATATACACAAGTACTCTTCTTTTGCAAGTCCTTGGCCTAAAGATAGAGCAATCTGATCGGCCAGTTACTCCACTCCAGCACAATCCTGCTAATGGATGAGCTCCAATCTGGTACTCTTTAAGTAAAAACCCCATCACAAATCAATCTTAATTTGAAAGTGCCTCTTTAATACTCAAAAGTAAAATGAAGAGTAGACTAGTAATTTAGTATAATACTCTCCCCTTTCATTTCACAAAATTATTTTTTACAAAAAATTAAAGAATAATAATTTTTTTAACTGAATTTCTTTTCAATTTTTTTTCTAATTTATTCTCAACACATTAATTACTATTATTTTTATTTTATTATTTTAATTGTTCATAAAAATTACAATGAAAAAATTTATTAGATGGTAACCAAAAATATAAATAGATAAATAAAAGTTAAAAAGATATATGTTAATTCATTAATAATATAATTTAATTTAATACAGTATGAAAAATTATTTATTATTATATATAAATTATTATATAATTAATGTATTTTATAAATTAAAAAGGATAAAATAAATTTTATATCTTAAGCTAAATTTATTTTAAATAAATATGTCTATTTAAATGAAACATTTGAAATAAAAATTTTATTTATATAAATGAAATTGAGGGAGTATATTATAAATTTCAATGGAGGCACGAAGAAAATTTTCCATTTAAAAGCCGAAGATTCAAAGTTGGATATTTTCAATAATTAATTATGGCAGGGGAAATATCCATAATTATTATAGGACTATGAAATGCGTTAATTAATGAACCATAAATAACAAAACAACATAAAATAAAGAACTTGATACCTTACAATGAAATGTTGCATACCAAGAAAAGAACAAAAACTATCTAGTGATAGAATAAAAGACCCATGTAGCTAGAGCATGACACAGACACCAAGAATTCTGAAACAAATCATCTATAAATGTCTTGTTCATATGTTAGCCCAAAACAATTATTTCTTCCATTTACAATTATTATCTACTCCACTAAATGCTTAGTGCACTTCATAGTTGTCCATGTGATTGATAACCATGGTTGGGAGAATAATAAGATTTGGCAATTAAGTTTCCAACTTAATTATGATTTTCTTCATGTTGTTGATGGATATGGAGCACTAGCCTCAGCCCTAATCCAGCATACCCAAATGCTAGATCCAAGTTCATTATTATATGTATGTCAATGTTAATTGAATTATGGGTCGGATCGGATCAAAAACTTGTCACCTATACACCAAACCTACCATTGAAATGAGTGTAAATGTCATGAATTCATAATAAGTGTTAATTAATTATTATATTTCCTTTACGCCTTATACCATTGAAATAATTGTTATATTTAGTATTAATTAAAGCAAAATCCATGAAATCCTAAGAAAGATAATCAGTACCATACAAACATTTTTCGTCTAAATTTTTTAATTATAATGAACAATAATTAATTAATATTTGTAATCGCAAGTTAATAATAGAAAAGTTATCATTTTCATTTTTATATATTTTATTTATTTATTTATATTTCGTTTTTTTTAGGTTTGTTAAAAATAATTGATTGTAACTTCAAAATTATTATTAAATTCATCATTTTAAATAAGAATTTTTCGTTTATTAATCCAATCAATTAATATTTTTTATTATTTACAGAAATATAGTATTTTTCCTTTCCATTAATAATCTTAGAAATTTCAAATTAAATCCATATAATTAATTATTCAAAATTATAAAAAATAATTAAAATTTTAGTATATTCATAATATTTTTCAAATACAAATTAATAGTAACTCAAATAAAAAAAATGACTTATTTGTTTTAAAACTATGCAATTTCCAATTTCATATCAAATATGAAAAAGAACAACTAGAATAATAAAAATAGAAAAGTTATTTTTTCAAATCAAATTCATATTTTTTTTAATTATATTTAACAATTTTTTTTTTATTGTTAACGGCAATAATCACATCTTCTGAAATTTTTCAATATTAATAATTTTATTCCATTTAAATAAAAATTACTAAACATTTTCACATAATTCTCCATATGGAATATTACAATTTCAAGTGATTTAACATCTATTATAACTTTATATATATATATATATAATGAAAGTATGTTCATAATATTAATTAAAATATGCAAATTTTTTTATTATTGAAAAAAAAGAAATTCTAAAGTTTCTTTTTGAAGTGGAGTGGATCCATAAACTGCAAAGACTGAAAACAAATAATAAAGCTGATGAGAAGGACCTTAATTTGAGCACCATTAAATAGATCCCTTTGAAGAGGAGAGGTAACAGTTACAGTCCCAACATTTCTTTGTTTTTGGTTTAACAGAACTGAGTCCATCAATCTGTCCTTTGCCTCTAAAAGAAGACAATAAAGTAAAAACCAATATCAGAAAAAAGAAAAATCTTTGCCAGGAAAAGCTGAAAGATATAACATAGCACCCACTGTATATATATCTATTAATACTATGGAACTTGATGAGCACACTCAGAAAATTAGTGGTTTTGGGACTCAGCAACAGCCAGACAGGCCACCCCAATCATTCAATAATTCTTCTTTATTCATATTTTTCCTAATTAAAGGGTATCTGGGTTAACTTTCACATTGCTTTCTTTTTGTTTCACAAAATAATAATAACAATTTAACTAACAATAATGTATTCTAAAAATGAAATACTGGAAGTTAGATTTTCAATAAATTAAAAGAAATATTTTTGAATTTGATCAAAATTGAAGTATTCTTCTTATAAATTTAAAGGATCTTAATACAAATATGAAAATAAATATGGCGTAAAGCCATAATAAGCTATTACAGTACAATATTTATAAATTAATACTCAATAAATTAATAATTTTTATTATATAACAATTTTTTGCATTCTTAATTTGAGCTAATAAATTAAATTAATAATTTTAATAAATTAATAAGATAATATTTTCTGAAATTCTCACATAAATATATGATTTCATTCATATTATAAATTTATCAACATTATATATATCATATAGATTATGATATTTTATTAAAATATAATTCTAAAAATTATTTTAAATTTAAGTAATTATATTTATATATTTTTTTAATTATTTTATTTAATTTATATTCAATTTATCACTTTTTTTTTTCAATTCATTTAATCATATTTAATTCATCATATTTTTTTTTCATTTCAATTAATTCATATTTAGTTAATCATATATTTTTTTTTCAATTCATTTAATTATATTGATCTGATTACAAAATTAATAAAATACAATAAATTTTTAATTAATTAATCATATATTTGTTGAATCATTTGTCTCATTGTATATTTTATCTTTTATTTCATAATTTTTTTTATAAATTACATCAATTTTTTTTTTTTAATGCCTTGATAGCCAATAATTTTCATAAATAACGTAACATCTAAAAAAGAAAGATGAGATAAGAAATATGACACATAATAAAATAATAAATTATAACTGTTATTGATTTACATATATTCTCAATAAATTAATAAATTATTAATTTATCTATTAATTAAGACTCTTCTGTAAAATTTACAAGTTCCAGGTTATACTGGATATTGAATTTATCCAATAATGCCATTAGACATAACATGTACAAAGCCTTTTATAAATAAGTAAATAAATATAATCCATTCTAAAATTCAAAACAATCATTTTACAAAACAATTCCACAATTTCTTCAACAAGATTCAATGAGACTCAATTATTACAAAAATAAAAATAAAAATAAAAATCCAAAATCAAGTCCTACATTTTACATTTTTTGGTGCAAAACATGTAGGGCATATTGCATGCTGGGTCCTGTCTTCCTTGACAAAGAAAATCTTCCTATCCTAAACATATATATATATATATATATATATATATATATATAAAACACCATCACAATTCCATGTCTACCTTTAAATGATTCCACTATCAAATTGTTGTTTAACTCTCAATTTTCATCAGTCCCCACCATTCCATCAAATCCAACGGCCCAAAATTGACCCAATATTCAATATTTGGCATACTTTAAGAAATAAAAATAAAAATGACATGGTAAGAATAAAAATTGTTTCTAAAATGAATAAACCCATAATAAAAGAAAAATAAGAAACTGAAAAAAAAAAAAAAAAAAGATTTACAAGGAGGGAATAAAAGCTGCAAAAACTACAGTTTTACGTTTACCAATACAACTTACCACATCATATTTCTTAACAAGCTGTAATAAACTATGGTTTTAAAACCCAACCCCAGCCGCGCCGACTCCAAGTGCAGCTGGACGATGCGGCTCAAGCTTCCTATTCTTCCAAAAACAAGCATCAGGTGCAAGCTTAGAATCAGTCCTCATCGGCTCCGACTTACAGCGTGTTAACACAAACGGCTCATAAGCCCTGGTCCCTATCAGCTTCTTCTCTATAGCTGTAGACATAGACTCGGCTCCAGCCGCACGAAGCGGCGGCTTAGCTGGATATGAACAAGAAGACCTTGGAGGTTGCTGCAAGTTACTATTGTGTACCGGCGGAGGATTAACATCGATGCTGTTTCTTTTTTTGGTCTGATCCCCACCGTCCTTTTTCTTCACTGGCCTTGAATGGTCTGGTAACCATCTAATGAAGTCCGTACTACAAACCCAAGTCTCCTTGGAAACCTCCATTGATAGCTTGGGCTCACACATCATTAACAGCAAGCAATCTGGTAACAATGGCCGACTTTCCCTCTCCTTTGACTTGATATCCATTTTACCTTCTAAGGTTTGTGGGTCTTCTAATTCGGATCTTTCATGGGTCAGTGTCTCTTCTTCTTCTTCCTTTGATTCTTGAATTGTTAATTCTTCTAATAAAACTCGAGTCTGTTTTAATTCTTGGTCTTCTATTTCAGGGTCAGCTTCTTCAAATTCTTGCTCTGCCTGTACGGACACATGTACTGAGCTCTCATCAATTTCATTAATGGAATTATTTCCTTCTAGTACATGATCTTCTTCTTGTGATTTTAATGAATTTTCTTGATTATCTTCACTTTCTTGAAGCAACTCCTCTTCATTTTCTTGATTTTCTTGATTCTTGATCGAGTTCTCTGTATCTTCAGTTTCTTCCAATAAAGTTATTTCTTGTTGCTGGTTCACCTGATTTTCAGTTTGCTCTTCTAGGTTGGTTACCAAATTCACTTCTTCTACCCCTTCATCACCAATATATGTGCTTCTTTCTTGGGTATCTGAAACAAAAATATTTTCTTGAATTTGATGTTCTTCGATGGTTTCACAAGAAATACCCTTTTCACTCGTCAAATCCTCTTCTTTATGCTTAATTCCTTGCTCTACTTTTCTTTGCCCATCTTCAATTTCTACATTATTATCCTTTCCTTGTTGCTCATTTCCACCATCATCTTTTTCTTCTTCTTCTTCATTTGGAACAGTAGCTTCCCAAAATTTATTAGCCAGAGCAGCCATTTTCACAGGGTCAGATCTGCACCTCATCAACAACAAAGCATTCTTTGGTGGAATACAAATACTCACCCTCCCTTCCTCTTCTTGCATACACTCATTTCCTCCCTCAAATTTCTCATCATTAAATTCAATCTCTTCAAAAACATGTCTCCTGTAGCTCCTTCTCCTCTCTGTACTCTCTTCTTCTTCTTCTTCTTCTCCAACTACCAACTCTATTTCCCTCCCCTTTCCATCCCCCTCTTGCACCGCCACCAACCACCGAGCAAACACTGCCCCACAAGAACTCCCATTGCTGGATCCGGCAGCCTTCTCTTCCTTTTCTTTCTCATTAGCCATACAAGAAGATCGACAGGGTAGAAAACAATTAAATTCAGCACCAAATGCCCTTAAAGCTTCACAAATCGTCACAGGCAAATGTACCCATTTCTGATTTCTGTGAGGCAAGCATTCCTGTTGCCGTGGTTGTTGATTTAGAAACTGATTGTTTAAATCTTGATGGCTGCTGCTATTCGCTTCAAAATTATCAGTACCATGACTACTATTACTTTGGTCTACTCTTCTAAAACTTACCTCACCACTTCCTCTTCTCTGAGATCTTGTTCTCAGTTTCTTGCCCTGTTTCTTAGTTTTCACTCTCACTTGACCAATACAAGTAACTTTAGGCGAAGAGGGTTCTGGGTTTTCAAAAGCACAGCCACGTTTCTTGCCATTGGTTGGAAACATTGGTGAAGCTTGACCACCTTTCATGCTACCATTACTTCTCAATCTTCTACTAAGAGAGTTAGAGAGAGAGATTTGAGAAGATTCTCTTGCTCTACCAGGGCTAAGTATAGATTTAGAAGAGATCTTCATGGAGGAAGAAGAAAGACGAGAAGTGAAACAAATAAAGAGCTCACTTGTGCTACTACTGCTACTGCTACTATTGTTACTGCTATTGCTGGGATGGGGTCTATCTGTGTCCATTTCTTGATTTTTGTGTTCTTTTTTAACCTAGGCCTTTGTGGTCATGGAAATAGTGCAAGATTTGAGCTTGAATAGAAAGAAATAAATTTGATTGAAGAAAAATCTTAATTTTTTTTGTTGGTTTGGATTTGGATAGTAGTAGTATTAGTCAAGTACAGGGAAGAGAAGGAAGGAAAATCATGGAGGTGTATTTGTTTGGTTGTGAATATGGTGGGCGAGAGGTGTTTGCAGAAAGATGTACAGAGGCAGGTGTAGCAACGAAGAGAGAGAAAGGTGTTTAAGTTTAGCAGAGGCAAACCCACCACTAGAACCTCGAGTAGAACCTGGTTCTGTTGATTACTACTAATATTTAATATTACTAGTGTATGTGAAGAGATATTGGAGTTTTTTTTTTATATATTTTTGAATGACATTTGTGCCCTTGGTAGTAATTTTCAGACAACATGTTAAGCTTCAAATGTGGGGATGTGTTGTACAATTATATTGTATTCAGAGAGAGAGACGGAGCCTTATATAAGCTGAACTTAGGTGAACTTGAATTATTTCGATAAAAAAAATTATAAAAAAAAGTTATTTAATTTATTTAAATTTAATTTTTTATATAAAATTAATTATTAATTTATTTAAAATTAATTAAAAATATTATTAATTTATAGAAAAATTGATTTTTTATTTTGATTTTGCTAGTATATAATACATAATTGTAGAGATATATTGTGTTATTTATTTATTTTCTAAATATATGAAATGAGACATAATAATAGATGGGATATGACCATTTATATGGAGTTTATGTATAAAAAAAAAGTTACTATAATTTCTTATATTATAACTTGTGAAGTAATTAGATGATAAGATTACTGGTAATATTAGGATGATAAGTATAATATTATTCTATAAAAAAAAATAGAAATGTATTTTCAATCTTAATTTTTTTCTTTAAGTTGTAAATGGACCAATGAAAATTATATTAAATTCACCTTTTGAATACAAATTATTCACGTTAAATTTTTTTTTTCTCATTTATGACTTGATTTTAAAAATCAAACTCTAATAATTGAGTAGAGCAGTAAACTCTATTACCAATTAAATTAATTTTACATTTAATTTTTTTAATAAATCACTTTTTATTCAATAATACTGAATCATTTTTTATTTAGTGATATTAAAATTATTTTTAAAATTAATAAATCTCAAATTCTAATTTCAATCAAAATCAAATTTAACAAAATAAATTATTTTTAATAATCTAATAATTAAATTATATATTCTATAGATGTGTATGGTCTAATTTGAATTTAAATTTGTAAAAAAAAAAGTTTTGAAGATTGACTGAATTTAAATTAGATGAGATATGTTCTCAAAATAGGTGGAGTTTAAAATTTGTTATTGCATATGTTTAATTTAATTATTAGATTTCAAGAAAATTATGAACATATCAAAATTCATATCCATACCTCCAACTCAAGATCACCATTTAAACCATATATATTCTCTTTAATTTCATTTTTCTTTTATATACTCTAATTTTATTTTTAAAATATATAAAAGAAAGTGATTGGTTAAATGTGGATTGAATTGGATTTAGACCCAAAAAACAATTCAAGTGAAACATCAACCTCAATTGCAGCTTGCAATATAACATAATTCAAGAAAGGCCCATGTTCTAAGTCCTCCTCATGAACGTGGCCAGTTCACAATTTCACAATCAACAAAGAGCTAAAATCAAATTGAACCAAACCAAACTCACAATCAACAAAGAGTTAAAAATCAAATCAAACCGAATTAAACCAAACCAATCATACCAGACTAAGTCTAATACCATTGTATTGGGAATATCAATCGCCATCCGTGCGGCCTTCTCTCTCTTACTTTGCCCACTTTTTGATGCTAATAAAAAATAAAAACAAGCACAAGTAGCCGTTTTCTGCAGCTAATTGACAAAGTGGCAGTTTCGATATAAAGGTAGAAAAAATGGGCTTTTTAGTAGTCAAATCACATGGGGAGTCGATAGCGACGAGATGAAAAAACAGAGAAGAATCAAGGGGTGCACCTGACCACAGTCCGAGAGAGACATTATGATCATGATTTTCACAACGAATTATAGATTGTTATTTACTTACCCACGCGCACTATCATTACGTGCACTACAATCTCCCTACCATTATTACATTTTTTCAAATTCAAATAATTTGGAGTCTATTCTAATTACTTTTATAAATGCTTTGCATGTAATTTTATAAAATTTGAATGGATGATTATATATTATCAAAGTATTTCCTGAAATAAAAAATATTTTAATTAATAATTATTTAAAAATTTAATTAATTTTTAAATGAATAAAAAAATTTAAATTTAATTTTTTTAGTAATTATTATTTATATTTAATCAAAAGTAGTCATAGTACTAATTTAGTAATTCAAAATTATATAAAATTTATTTACATATAAAATTTAAAATTTAATAATGTTATAAAATATAAGTTGTGAATATTTTAATTACTCATTAATATTAAATAATAATTAGATTTGATATTTATGTTGAATATGAAATAATAAATTTGCAAATTTATTGAGAAAAATATTTTTCTTTTATATCAATTTTTTATATTTGAGAAAAAATTAAAAAAATCATTTTAATTATTAAATTCTTTTTACATCCACACTATAAATATCTTTCCTCATATATATATATAAGACACAATAATTAATTAAAATACAATTGTTAAATCTATTTGAGTTGACTTATCAATACTAATATAAATGAATAATGGGTCTATCAATATCAATGTCTTGTTTTTATCTTTGTATATGCAGAGATAATTTTTTTAGTTTTAATTTATGAAAGTAAACAAAAAAATTTAAAGAATATTTTTAAAATTTCAATTAAAATTAATAAATTTAGAAATAAATATGTTTTGTAATATAATATTTTGTTTAAAAAAATATAAAGTTGACAAAAGAAATTAAGATTTATTTTAAAAATTATAATTTTAAATATTTCATTCTTTTTATAAAATTTTAAGTTTATTAATGATAGGAAAATGTAAATTATTATCTGTTTTAAAAAATAAATATCATTAGAATTCACATAAATAATATATTATATAAATATAAAAATAAATTATAAAAAAATATCATATTAAATATGAGAGATTGATCTTTTGAAATAATATAAGATATTAATATTATGAAATAAATATAAATACCGAAAGAAATCGTGACTTCATCAATACATATTTATAGTGATTATAATTATAATTTCTATTTCTATTATGATATAAATTTTCTTTAATAGTGATGCAAAATATAATAAATTATAATTTTTAATTTTATTTGTATTAAGATTTAATTTTTTTCTTTGATTAGGCTATAAAAGATAATAAAATAATAATTTTTTAATTAAAAATATACTAAACTAAATAAATTAAGAATAAGATGGTCTTTTTTATCTTTTACATTAAAAATCATATTTTTATGGACAATTCAACTCTTAAGGTACTTTTATATATGAGATAGATATGAAGTATATAATATTTAAAATTTTATTTTTCTTTTTTATATCATATTTTATGTTTTAGATTTGATGTACTATATACTCTTAAAATTAAGGAAAATATATTTTAAAAATATTTTAGGGATAGATAAATATATCTGGATAAATAAACATAGACGGATCCATGTTTGGGTATGCATATGTGCCTCCTCTTAAATTTTAAATTTTATTTTTATTTTTTTTATAAATTTTTAATAAATTATATTTTAGTCCATAAAATTAATATAAATAATATTATAATTCATATTTTATGAGAAACTTACTAATTAATCCATATATTTTTATGTCTTCAATATAATTGTTCATTTCAATTAAAATTTTATAAAAATATTGAAATATTCTTTATTTATATTTAAAATTTTCATTTCAATCATATCAAATTTAAATTTCTTTTTACTATAATATTTTGCATAACGTAAATCTTACAATTTGAATTTATAATTATATTAAACTATAAAATTGCAAGTTTTAAATTTTATTAAAATAATAACAAAATTATAATCATACAGAGAATTATTTGTCAACATAATATTAAAATTTTAGTTGTAATTTTCAAGTGAATAGTATTATAAATTTTATCATGAAATTCACAGGTAAATTGATAGAAATTTTCAGATCAATAATTAGCAAATAAAGAGAAAAAATAATAAATTATGAGAGAATTATTTCTCAGATAATTTATTTGTGTTCATTTTTCTATTATTTTATGTATCAATTTCTAATTAAATTTGTATTTACTCTGTAAATAACGATATTAAGTCCTATTGATATAAAATTGCGTCTCTTTTTTAAATTTTTGGATTTATCCCTGATAATAAATTAAAAAAATAACCAAAAAAAAATGCATTTATATAAGAGACCCTTTCTAAAATTTTGGATCTGTCCCTGATAATAAAGTAAAAAAATAAACAAAAAAAATGCATTTATATAAGAGACTTATTAAGAATCTTCTATCTCAACCTAAGAGAGAAACTGACATAAACTAAATGAAATTATTAATAAAATCGAGTAACATTTTTCTATTTGTTTATATGATAATATCTATATATATGATATAACTTATAAATCTTTATTAAAAAAAAAGTACTATGAACCTATCAATGCTATTTCTTTTTGTCAAAAATTTCTTTTCTTTAGTATTTTATTTATTTATTATCAAGTTATATGATAAAGATAATTCTCTTAAAAAGAAATATTTTTATCCTACTCAAAATTTAAATTCAAAATTTTCAAATAATTTAGTATAATTATTTTTAAATAAATTATAATTAAATTGAAATTTGAACTCGAGATGTCATGATCCTAAAAAATCACTCAATCCTCTTGGAGGACATGTATAATTAAATTAAGGGCAAATTATAATTTAGTCCCTGAGTTTTAGTCCGAAAAACGAAGTAGTCCCTATATTATGTGAAATATATGATTTAATCTCTAAATTTTCACTCCGTAAAACTATTTAGTTCTTCCGTTCATTTTTTTTACTTTTTTCGTTAAATCTTAAGTGAAATGGCTGAAATACCACTTATTCATTATTAAATTTTCTATCACCTGCCATTGTTTAAATTAATAATTTTTCTTTAAAAATCTTTAATTTTTTTTTTATATTTTTTAACTATAATTTAACGAGTGAGAAAAATTAAAACCTCTACTAGGCTAACGAATAACAAGAAAAGATAATGCTTTAATTTCTCCACCTCACCTCTCTTCATGAGGCCTAGGTTCTCTGCTACAAGCAAACTTTTTCACTATGTCTCACGCCCAAGCAAACACTTCATTTACAGAAACCATTCTGTCTTCATTCATAGTTTTTCCCAACTCAAATCCATCTCAAATTCCTTCCTTCTTCTCTTTCTCTTCTCTTCTATAATTACCTATATCACCCATCTTGTTTTTCATCAATTTCATTAATTACAGTTTCTTTACTTCCAGATGCTTCCATGGCTGAGATATCAGAAAAAGAACAACAACCCATTTATCTTCATGGGGATTTAGACTTATATATTATTCAAGCTAGAAGTTTGCCTAACATGGACTTAACTTCCGCTCATATTCGCAGTTGTTTCTCCGATTGTACTCCCTAGTCCACCGCTCACACCCAAGCTGCCACTACTGGTACCGCCAATGAGGATACCACCGACGAGGAGGAGAAAGTTCACCATCATTGTAATATAGTCACCAATGACCTTTATGTCACTGTCGTTGTTCCTCAAGCTACCGTGGCAAGAACGCTAAAAACCCTAAGTGGAAACAGAGGTTTTTTATTGCTCTGGCTCATCCTATAATTGACCTTGAATATCATGTTAAGGATAATGATCTTTTTGGGGCGGATGTGTATAGGAATTGTGAAAATTCCAGCAAGAAAAATTGCCACCGGCGAGTTCATCGGTGATTGGTTTCCTATAATTGGGTCCTCTGATAAGCCACCGAAGTCGGACACTACACTTTATTTGGAGATGAAATTTATGCCGTTTGAGAAGAATTCGTTGTACCGGCACAGCATCATCGGTGACCCTGAACACCGAGGAGTGAGAAATACTTTCCTTTAAGAAAGGGAAGTAAAGTGACAATGTATCAAGATGCTCATGTGCTTGATCACGAATTACCTGATATTGAACTCGATGATGGGAAGATTTTTAAGCAACAGAAATGTTGGGAAGATATTTGCTATGCTATTTAAGAGGCTCACCATTTAATTTACATTGTTGGTTGGTCTGTTTTCTATAAGATTAAGTTAGTTAGAGAACCCACTAAGCCATTACCAAGAGATGGGGATCCAAAACTTGGTGAGTTGCTCAAATATAAGTCTGAGGAAGGAGTTAGAGTTTTGTTGCTGGTTTGGGATAATAAGACCTCAGATAAATATGGCATTAGATCGGTGAGAATTCTAATCATTGTATTAAAGTTATATTGAATACCAATTTAATTTGAACAGAGAGGTTGTTGAAGGGAAGAAGTATGGTGGAGGAGGTGTAAGGATATTTTGGGATATAATATTATTTTATTTTATTTTTATTTTTAATTTATTTTTAAAGGAAAAAGTAAAAAAAATGAATGGAAAGACTAAATAGTATTATGGAGTGAAAATTTAGGGATTAAATTATATATTTCACATAATATAAGGATCGTTTTATTTTTCGGACCAAAACTCAGGAACTAAATTATAATGTGCCCTTAAATTAATATTAATGTATCTTTTGGACACTAATATAATTAACATATAGGCACGCGCATAGAAAAGCGAGTAGTAATCATATACTAATTCAAGAACCAAAGACCTGTGGCATGTACCATGCACCCGCGCATTGCATTGAGAACAGCAAATAAATAGCGCGTGAACCCCATAAAAGGTAAGCTCACTTCTTCTCCTCTGTAAACGAAATCACGGAATTCAGATCACCCATCCAATAACTACTTGCCACGTCATTAAAGTGCAAATATTCCACATGGCTATCATTAATTGGATATAAATTTTTTAGGAATAGTAGAGTTGTACATTAGTTGGTACTGAGAGAGAATTTTTTAATAGAGAAGAGTAGAAGACAGTAGAACTTCAAAGTGGAATGACGAGGAAAAAGGACTTTTGACCAAACATTTACAATACAAACAGAGTTAGTATTAAAAGCTGCTTAAATATGCTTTATAAAATTAGACTAAAGTAATAGCTTTGTAGCTTTCTAGTTTTTGGGCGAATTTCAGGTTAAAGGCAATTGTTAAAGGTGAGAAGAGGTGTAAATTAAAAGCGAGTACTGGCCATTGATGATTCTAATAAGCAAAGCATGTAAATGATGGAATTGGATTGGATGTATGCCCTATTCAACTGAAAGAAAAAATAATTTTTAGATATGTTAATCATAGAAATATTAGAAAAAAGATCAAACGGATGAATTCTATTAGGACACAACATCAAGTGTTTAGACATTAATGTTTCGATTTAAAACATCTCTATAAGGTAAACCCTTCATTTGAGCACACTATTGGAATAGATGAACCCCTTCTTACATTACATGTTGATGTCCAAATTTAAGCGCACAGACCACTTGAGCAATGTTGGCAGACACATCCTTTATTGTACTGATATATTGATATCTCCAATTAAAACACTTTCTTAGAATGTACCTAATATTATTGGGAGATACCAACCCCTTTTTACAATATCACAACCAGAGTATGTTATTTTTACTAGCATAACAGTAGATTTATTTTTCTCTTCTCATTTTCACTGTGAATTCACTATTTTATTTAATATTTTATTTTTTTTATATATTTTTATGTACGTTGTATTATTAATAAAAAAAATATTAATTATTAAAATAATTAAAAAATAATAATACAACGAACGTAAAGTTAAAATGATTCATATTGTTTTATTGTACCACATGATTAACCTTTGGGCTTGTTTGCATTGAAATTTGTGTCCCATTAATGAGATTTTTCCATTTTTAATCCATACATTAATTATCCAGCCTATTTTTTTTTTTGGGAAAATATAAATTATTCAAAAAAATTTTATGCACGGGAAAATTTTGAAAAATAATAGTAAGAGATAAGAATTAAATTTTTAATCTTTTATATTACAAGACTACTCAGTTAGGTCAATTAGTTGCCTCTATCCTGAAGTAATTACAGGTGGTGGTGGTGTGGTCCCTGCATGCATGCATAATATGAATGTGACACGTCCAAGTTACCTACTACACAGTAAACAAACATGATGCTATATAATTATATAAATGCTGTGAAAACAGAACAAAAATGAAAGTGGAGGAACTGACCTCATTATTTCTGTTCTTTCTTGGCAAAGGTACCTTTTCAGCTGAGATTTTTATGAGAGCAGCCTAAGAAGAGAGGAAGAAAAGGCTCTTCAACTGTTTCGAATGAAAAGGAAATAGAACAAACAAGCATAAATTCGAACTTCAACAAAATTTTAATTCTTTGTACCTCAATTTACACCTATATTCTGCAAAAAGACCAATATGATGCCATGGCTAGTCAATCCATGCTGTGAAAATTTTCAAATCAATCAAAAGGCTGGTTCATCGTTACTACTGACTCTATAAGAAAACAAAGGCATGAGGTCTCATATTTACAATGGAAAATTTTGTTTAGAATCCAAAGGTACCAAGACATCTCTAAAAATATATTCCAGTTCATGCCCTAACTGTAAATATGGGGAATCATTTCCTTTTGCAGTTACACATCCACTAACAGAGTAGCAACTACGTCCCATTGACATTACTAAACTATTTCCTGAACTTCTGCAATGACAATTATGCAATTCTGGACATTCAGATAATCTTTCAGGATTTCCCATCGAATTGCTTATATTACAAGCCCTATCAACTTTTCTGACTGCTGAAATAAGATCTATCAACAATGATGAAACAACATGAGCATCCTCTGCTGTCCAATAGCTATTGTTTAATTCCCCCAATTCATGAACAAGGATTTTCTTAATCAGTTCATGGAGGGTGCATAAGCAACCATAGCAACAATTATAGGAACACACAACCCCAGAATCAGCAGATTTACCGCTAGTTTTGCCTGGATTGATATCTCCAATGCTCACTACAGCAGACCTGAGCATCCTCATCAATCTGGTCACATGATTCCATGGGATTAGAAAAATTGTAGGCACATTTACCTGAATTACAGTGACCATACTCAGAAGGAACATCTTCAGCGACCATAAATCCATTAGAATGTATTGAAGACTCTATTAACCAATTCAGAGGCAATTGCAGGAGTTTCAGTATTTTCCAGCTAAAATTGTCCTAAAGTGGTCCCATTCTGCTCATTTGTAACATTATCAACTAACAGGTTATCAGATGTAGAGCTTTGAAGGTGCTCATCTGATTTGGTATGACCACAGAGGGCAATCTGACTAAACCAGATCCCTCTTTGCTTTTAACATCCCCTAAGCCACTAGCAACTGCCACAATATATGAGTTACCAGGACGAATAATGCAAGAACTGAAAGGCCAGCCCTTCCAAGGTCCACCATCATCTGCACAAGGACCTTCTTTCAGCTTTGAAGTGACCCAACAAAGTCCAGCAAAAGGAAGATATAGAAGAATTTGGTAGCCAAATGTTGATATTGCTAACAGCAAGCTTGATTTGCCTATTAAACTTCTATTATTGAGTGGGTTAAAACTTTTATATGATCAGAAAGAAATTATTCTCTACACTCATTTTCACCAAGCTGTGTCGTTTTTTATTTTGGTATTCTCTGTCACAACATCCTTTAGTGGAATCATGAAATTCATACATTTTGTATGAAATAGTATGGATATGCACTCTTTGGTGAATCAAAAGAACAAAGAGTTGTATCATAATATCCTTCAATGGCTTTGCTACCGAAAGAATGACCACCACATCATGGTTGAATATAAATGGACTTGGACACATCGTACTAGCATCATTTACCAAATATGTATATATGTATATAAAAGGTATTAGAGTTAAATCTCTTTCCCAACCAGATAGAGCCATATGCATTTTTTAATACATTTATATAATTTAATGAGAAAAATGGGTAAGAAAAAAATATTTAAATAGTTAACAATTTTAATTAAGGCAATTTCTTACTTATTTTAAAGATTTTTCTAACCAATGCCTTTTAAGTTAGTTTAGATAAAATTAAATAAATTAATCTAAAAATAAATACAATGAAAAAATTATAAATTTTAACTTATCACTCAATATTATAATAATTATTAATAAATGCAAATATTCTTATTTTATTCTAAATTGGTGCGCTAAAAACACAGTAAGAAAATCCCTTGAAATAAAAATATTATTACCTCCTATAGAGAATATATAAACTTCGTTTGTAAAGCTGCTCTTCACCATGATTAATCATAGAATTCAATCTTCCCCACACTTCTACTACCCATTTCTATTTCATCCACAGCTTTCTCCACAACAGGACTCATAAAACCTCTACCAATTGGTCGAGTTAGTAGTATAGGTTGGGAAAAAATTTAGTTAAAGGTGATATTTGATAATTAAGAGATTTAAATAGTTTAGAAGTCTAAATAATTTAAAACTAAATGCCTCTTAATCATTCGAACTTTAGTGCAAGTATAATTCATTAAGAATTGTTAAGATGCTACAGTATTTTTACCAAACAACCACAACCTCTTATCGATTAAGAAATTATTTCATTAAGAGACTGTTAAGAACTAATCAGACACCACCTAAATCTACTAGGTCAGCTATAAACTAATTTTATTAGAGTGAGACCGGTCATTAACTTTTTAACCATGCCTTTAATATAGGTATAGGATCTTCATCTCTGATCATATCGATATCTGAAACATTAGCCTGAAAAGCAACATAAACATCAACTTACATTAACATCTTACAACAAAGACTTGAACTAAGAGGGAATGGTGCGAATTTGTTTTTCTAAAGAATGGCAGTGACACAAGGAACATATGCTTCTTACCTGATTTATACTGAATGAGTTATAAAGTGAAGGCAGTAATGCAACTGACAAACCATAATGACATGAAAGTGTAGAACTATTAGAACAATAGCAGCAGGGGGGTTTTTATCACTACTTTCCAAATTGTGTTCTCTAATCCATGATCCTGCAAATGTAGAACCTGCAGAATGCAAAAAAATAAATACAAAGAAGGGTTGTTGAGAAGTTAAACATGAAGAAAAATCAATAATCAATAATTTATCTGCAACACAAGGAATTTGGCCTTTACAGGAATATTAACAAATTAAAGAGAAAAAATATTCAAAAAGACCATCAATTTAACCACAACAATAATTAATGCCAGCATTTTATGCAATATTAATTCCAGAAAAAAATAACCAGCAACATGTTTCCGATATAAATGAACAAATTCTCAAACACAAACTTGTGTATATATAGAATATGTCAATTTTTTGTCAACATAACATCTTAATATTCAAAGTTTTAAAACCATATATCTATAAAAAAAATTCTCATATCCAATTTAGAGGCAAAATAAATCAAACTTGTGTCCACGTTGATGTCACTCTGTTGGAATAGAAAGAGTGATTTCATGTAAAAAAAAAAAAAAAAATACTGTCAAATCCAAATTGTGATAAATCAAAACCCTGAGGATAATACGTCAAGCATGGCTGTACTAACACATCCCTAAACAAAGGATCACTTACCAACCCAATAGATTGCCCCAACCCAACGACAGTGATGATCAAATTGATCCATGCAGTTATTGCATGTTGAACAATGTGAACAGTGAGGTCTGTAAATAATGCAAGTGTCACAATTTTCAATCTTTACCAGTGCTCCATTGATCTCTGCCTCCTTTTTGTGACGCAAGCCTAGTCCATATCATAACTCCACCTCCCTAGTCCTAAGCCTACATAAGAAAATAAACACGCTAAAGGACATGTTGAAATTTTTTCACAGTATGCCTATTTTTTGAGTGAGAAAAATTTTGACAGGTCAAGTGCCTTGGTTCTGGGGTTCATTGTAGGTAGCACCAAGAATAGAGCAGATCTGGAACTAAGAATCAATATACATAAAAAATAATCTGAAGTCTGTAGAACACCAATTTTATAAAATTCTGAGGACTGTAAATTAGTATAACTAAGAAACAAGGCTTCGGGAAAATAAAATGGAACAGGATTTATACATAAGACTCCCTGATGCTTATGTTCAAGCAGCATGCTTCAAGTAACCACCTACTAGGAAATTTTCGAAGTTGAATGTGTTGTATCCATCTTCGGGGAAAAGAGCATGCAGCTTCTAATGAAAAAACACGCATTGTAAAAAGAGCAGCAAGCTAGAGAAATTATGCTGCAAAGGAAGCATGCTGCTACAAATTATACCATCCGTAAAAGGTTTCTTGTGCTATCATAATTTTATTACAGCAATCTATTTAAAGCCCTTGTATACTGCAGAAAAACTCATAGAAGTTGTTTAACAAAAAGAGATCTTTAATAAGGTATAGGCTGTCCCATGCATTTTAGACATACATTTCATGTCTTTTTGGCTTGTGCAGTGTGATAATCAAGAAATAGGGATGAGATGATAATTTGACAATATGTATAATAGCAGCTGTCAATGTCACTTTTTTTCAGAGTGATACATGGCAGTGGCCATTTGCAACTTGCAAAGGTAGAGAAAGTAAGGAATACGAATTTATAGGTGTGGTTGTGGATAGTCTGCCTTTGACTTGACTAGGGAGGTAAACTCAGCAAATTGCATGAAGTTGATCCACAATAACACCTGACCACAATAATAAAAAGAAAAAAAGGAATCAAGGAAAAGAACATAGTAAAGAAAAGAAGGGAGGAATTAAGGATTTAAAATTCCAAAAAATGAGTCAGCATTTTAAATGAGATAAATATATATTATTTCATAATGTATAATAAATATTCCAAGTATTTACAAATAAGTTCTAATTAATTTTTTATGGCATGTATATTCCTATGTTAAACACCAATAAGGTTTACGTGCAACACAAACACACCACATACACATAAACACAGATGGAAGGGGAAACTTTTTAAATGACAAAAATGAGCAAGTGAATGGAATAATCAATTTCCAATGACAAGTTGGAGGAAGACCATAGCTGCATTAAATGTTATTGTCTAACACTATATCAGTTGCATAAATGAATTTCCAATCATTCATGGTAACTGAGCACAGAATCTCCACATGTGGTTCTAGATTTGAGATCTGAAATCCAAAGTAGTTCCATAACATTCGTGACTTGTGAACTTTCAACAAGGAGAAAAGACAACTTACATTCATGTTTGATAAAGATATCTTATAGGGACAGCTTCATCACGTTTAACAATATACTTTCTATCTTCACCTTCTCTTCTGAAGCTCCATAAGATCTGGTACATACCCCAATGATCTTAACAATTTTGTCAAACCCCTCAAGGTTTCATATATTGAATCACTCTCAGGCATCCTCTCATCTAAAGAATAAAACTCAAAAACACCATCATTGACCTCAATCAAACTACATCCTGGTAATTTCTTGAACCCAGTATCCCTCATTGCAACTTTTAATCGTGCAACATCTTTCCACCTTCCAAGATCACCATATATGTTTGAAAGCATCACATAATTTGCAGGGTTTTTTGGTTCAAATTGAATGAGTTTTTCAAGAGCCAATTCAGCCAATTCAACATTTTTGTAAACTCTACATGCCCCTAACAAAGCAGCCCAAATAACATCATCTGGTTCCATCGTCATTTTTTTCACAAAATCCATAGCCTGAGCTAAAAGGCCAGCTCTTGCAAGCATATCAACCATACAACCATAATGCTCTATTTGAGGCACAATTGAATAATCATCAATCATTGATTGGAAATATGCTAGTCCATCATCAATCAAACCCATATGTGTGCAAGCACACAAAACACCCAAGAAGGTGATTCCATCTGGCTTTTCTCCAGCATTTTTCATTTGAGAAAACAAATATAAAGCATCAGATCCAAGCCCATGCACTGCTAAGCCCCCAATCATGGTATTCCAGCTGATCAAATCTTTCTTGACCATGTTTTTAAAAACATCAATTGCATTTTCTACAATCCCACATTTTGCATACATGTCGATCAAAGCATTCCCAACATATACATTTTCCTTGTATCCATTACTCTCAGCATACACATGCACCCACTTGCCCAAATCAAGAGCACCCAATCTTGCACATGCAGACAACACAGTAACAAGTGTGGCGTCATTAGGAACCACATCACCATCAACTAACATCCTTTTAAATGAACTTAATACTTCAAAAAAACGTCCATTATGCGCATAACCTCCAATCAATCCATTCCATGAAAAGATATTCCTTTCAGGCATCTCTTCAAACAGTTTTTCACAAGCCTCAACATCACCCTTGTTGGCATAACCATTCAAAATCGTGTTCCAAGACATAACATCCTTGTTTGGCATCTTATTGAAAAGATCTTGTGCTCTTACCATATCCGCTATCTCTATATAACCAGAAATCACAGTGTTCCATAAGACAATATCACGCTCAGGGGCCAAATCAAAAAGGCGACGTGCAGTTTCTATATCGTTACAAAATATGAAAGCACGAATCATTGAAGTCCAAGCGACCACATTCCTCTCCAGCATCTCGCCAAAAACTCTATAAGCTGATTGTATCACTCCTCCACTAGAATACAAATCAATCAATGTAGTACCCACGAATGAATTGGCTCGAAATCCAATCTTTACCACAAAGCAATGCAATTCTTCGCCTTCTCTGAAGGCATTAATCTTTACACAAGATTTAAGAACCATTGGGAAAGTGAAGCAGTTAGGCATTATATCCATACTCTTCATCTGGCTAAACAAGACGATAACTTCCCTGTGAAACTCATTTCGGGAATAGCCTTTAAACATTGCATTCCAATTGGAGACATTTGGGTAAGGAATTTGATTGAATATTTTGCAGGCATATTGCATTTTCTTGAGCAAGGCAAATGCAGAGATTATCTTTGGAGTGATATAATCATTGTATTCAAAGCCATGCACAATAATCTGAGAGTGGATTTGGTGAAGGTGTTTGGGAGTCTTACATGACTGCAAGAATGAGATAAATTTCTCTTCAAGAAGCCTGTGAGGTAGCTTTGGGGCTAAACTAGGAGCAAAATTCGCCATTTTTTTATGGAAAATGTTGTTCGGCAAAGCTCTATTGAACCATATAACAAGTTTAGATGAAAATCCACCTTGCAGGGCCAAGCACTTGTGTGCATAATCATCTTACCTGATAAAGGCAATAGAATTTAGGGATATTTCAAAATGGACAATGAAATTGAAAACTGCATTTTTTTATTTTTTGTGTCAATCATCGCATGAGGAATATATAATCAAAAAAGAATAACATCATCTAGAATTTAAAAGTATGAATATTAAAATCCAGAAATTAAAACACACAAAATCAAAGGGCATGTATGGCAGGCCGTAAATCATAATAGAATGTAATATAACATAATCAAATGAGTAATAGAATGTAATGTAACATAATCAAATGCGTAATAGAATGTACTGTAATGTAATCAAATACATTTTTAGTGTAAACATTACACAAGAAATGCATTTAATTACATTCTATTACGTCCTACCAAATGCAATCTAAATTCTTTAGAGCATCAAAGTTTAACAAGATCAATTGATACAAAAAAAAAAAAAATCATCTAGTCATTCAAAGAACAATTATTTATCCTCACAGATAAAAGACAAAAAATATAAAAATTATTACATTCAATAGCATCCATTTTGAGCTTCTTTTTTAATCCTCAATTCTCTGTAATGTGGGGACCATACACTTCAAGATTTTTAGCAGATAATGATTCAAATTTAATTAGCTTTCAAAACATCCACTTAGTTCATAAAAAAAATTCGATCAATCAAATGAACCCTATATAGATTGAAATTATGTATCTAACATGCTGAACCTGATCATTTCCAGCCAATACTAATTCATTGCAAACAAATTCCAACAGAAAGTAAGGAAACAGAAAATCGAAATTTCATATAAAACCCACACAACAGAGAGAAGACTGACCTATTTAAGCTTTTACAATAAATTTATGGTTCTAAGAGAAGATAAGAATTTTGTTCAGAAAGGGGAAACCCAGCAACTGCCCATCGGAGTAGATGGCAGATATGGCCAAAAGCGGGTACTTGAGCCCGGCTTGGACCCAGGCTAAGTGGCTAGGGACTCAAAGGGAGGGTTTTTTCTTCTTCTTTTCCTTTGTCTTTTTCTCTCGCAATCTCTTCTCTCTCTCTCTCTCTCTCTCTCTCTCTCTCTCTTCTGTTATCAAAACCAGGAATTAAATCCTATATGTATTATATAGGCAAAAGTACAAATAAATCCTTTAGGCCTTTTTTTTGTAAAAAAAAAAAGAAATACAGTGTTCAGCATCCTCAACTGTTTCCGTGGTAAAAAAAGCAAATCCACGAGATTCTTTGTTTGGACCAGTGGGACTAAAGCATATGAAGAGGACTCACGTCACTCAATTGATCATTTCTAGTTCATAACTTGGTGAGGCTTCAGGAGCACACTTTTAGGAGTACTTAAATAAGTAATTGACAATTACCGATTTGAGATAAAAATATTTTTTCCAGTTGGCAAAAACTTTAATCGACAATAATAACTCCTACATACTACCATATTTTTGCCGATTTGAACAAGACAAATCGACAATTGATTTTTAATAGTTAGATATCTAAATACTCGACAATTTTTCAATTGCTAAATTTAAATAAAAAATTTGTGATACAATTATAGAAAGCATTAAAATTTAACAATTTAATGCATGAGCTCCATTATCTGATGAATATAATTTGTAGAGTTTGAGGCATCACTTAAGGGTGCAGTAGAGCTACCGCAATAATCCATCCATGAAAGCTTTTAAGATTGGAAAATTGGCAACAAAATGAATTTATGCAGCTTTACTTTTGGTAATTTAAGGTATTTAAGATTTTAATTTTTTTTTCCTCAGTGTTTTTGTAGGTATGATTTTTATCCTTTTCAATTAATTAACTTCTTGATTTAGATAAATTTATGCTTATTTCGTTATGCTATTTGTTGTTTATCTCCGGGTAAACATGATTACGGTTCGGTTTAGAATTAAAATTGAATCGAAATTGAATCAAATAAAACAAAATTTAAATTGAACTGATCAAAGTTAAAACCAATGTTTAATTGAAACCGAATCAGAATTCACGATTTTGGTTCGATTCAAATCGAAAAATGAAAATTTTTAAAATAATTTTAATAATTTTTCATATATATATTTTTTTTAAAAATTAGCAGTGCTACAAAATTTATTTAATTTTAACTTAATTAAAATTAATAGACAGTGTCAATAAATTATATACTTGATACTACATGGTCATATCAATAAAATTAATTTATAAATAAATTTCATATTAATTTTCCTCTAAACAAGTCTACATGTTTAAACTACATGTTTAAAATTAAACATTCAAATGCATTATATTATTCACTCATTTATTTATTTTTATTTTTATTAAAATATAGACTTATTTAAAATGTGAGTTAAATTAGGTGTTCATTTGATTCAGTTCAATAATTTTATAGCTTTTTTCTTCAAAAGTTTAATTTACACATTAATTTTTAATAAATTTAGTTCGGAACCTATTGGAATCATATTGAAATCGAAATTAAAATATAAATCAGAACTGTCACGAAACTGGTAATTCCTAAATCGACATAGAACTGCTTCTTAAAGTTTTAATTCAAGTCACAAATTTTTAAAATAAAAACCAACGGTTCTAGAGCCATGATCATGCCTATCTCCAAGCATGGACTTTCTATCATATGAAGAATACAAAATTAGTGATGCAAAGATTAAAGAAAGAGTAAAAGGATATTGCAGGAGGGGAAAATACAAGGTATGGAGTCTTGAGGTGTCCATTCTATCATCGGAAAATATTGGCTGCTAGCCTTCATCAAACAACTAAGAAACTAACTCCATGGACTGCTAAGGTATGGAATCTTAGACAGAGAGAGTATAAAATGGCATTTGATTCAACATGCAAATGAGGTGGGTATACCTGAATCATATATATTTATGCATATTGTAATTATAAATATATTCTATTTTGATAATCATACATACCCATTTGAGTATATATATATGTATCACCTATCCTTCATTAATCTAGATTTATTTATTATTTAAGTGTCATAAATGATAATAGTCATTAAATATATGCTTAATTAATATAAAAGTTGTATCCCAAATTCTATTTGAATATAAATTAGTAATCTCAAGCTATCCAAATATCAAAACAAGGTTATCTAATACTAAAACAAATTAAACTTTGAGCGAATTAAAGGCATAGGAAAGCATACCAGAAAAATTAGAGAAGCTATTAAGAGAACTCAATATACGGCTGGAAAATAAAATCCTTGGATGAAAATACTGCAAAACAAAAGTAGATAAGAAAATATGATAGTTAAGATTAATAAGGTGAGATTAAGCAAAAAAGCCAAAGAACATAATATTTCTTCAAATCAAGAATTAAATCAGAACCTCAATATAATTGACTAAATGGAATCGAAAGAGATTTAAAAAATGCCCATTTAAAAGATTATTGTTGACATAGTTGGAGATATATTCATGTGAGAAAGGAGTGAACAATTTAAATTTTCATTATTTGATGTAGTGAATAGTCCACTTGATTATTAATTTATTATGATATTAGTGTAATACCCATATTTTTTTTTTAAATTATATTATATTTATAAGTAATAATTATTTTATGAATATTTAATTAAAGTTATGAATATAAAAGAATTTTTGAAATTTATTATATTTTAAAGAAATAAATATTTGAAAATAAAAA
>CANXYC010317140.1:0-32904 GCA_948193065.1 Aleurites moluccanus | reverse complement strand
ATATGGAATATTGAGCTAAGTGTATATGAGTTATTAATATGACATAATAGTGATGAATATATTAAATGTAAGTCAAATGTGGTGATAAAATGTGTTTACTGCATAAAGGATTGGAAAAAGGGTAAATTGTGCAATGTGAGGTTTATAGTGCATATTGGATATGCTTGATGTATGTTGATGTGAATAATGTGTTTTGTGATGTTTTTACATCTTACCGGAGTGTTATATATGAAAATAGGTGAACTGTCGAGTACTCCAGTTTGGAGTGTCGAGCGGCGGGCTGATTAGGGCCTACGAGAGATATTGGGGGACAAAGTGGTTTAATTGCAATAAAGGTGAGTCTATATATATAATAATGCATGATTTGCATCATATATGCTATAACATGTCATTTGGACTAATAAAACAGAGTTTGATATTCAAAAACACCAACAGTGCATTTTGACCCGTATATAAGCCCACCGAAACGGCCTAAAATGACCTAAACTTTGTTTGTATATAAATTGAAACCTAAAAAGCCAATTGATCCACCACTTGACCCATTCTTCTAGTTTTGTCCAAAGCTTTAAAACGGTACCTCATGGTCTACCTAAATCCATTGGTAGCATAGTTAATTAGAAACTACTTAGAAATCCCAAAACGGACCAGTAACATTGCCCTGTCATACATAAATGATTGTTTCACAGCTATAAGAGTTATATTTATGCTATATTGATTGTTATATGGAGACACACCCATATATGGTATTATAACAGGGCTACCTCGATGGTGTAGCGGGTAATTCCATCGACCGTGTACACACTGGTATTCATGTGACCCTTGCTAGGGAGTGGTGTCATATTTTCTAGCTGTAAGGGCTGATCACTCTTACGTACAGTGGATTATGCACTTTATGATAGTGCTGGAGTATTGAATTAAGCACGATTGTGCTATTACAGATAGTGCGATTACACTTTTCACTTGACCCAATCCTGTCATATCATATGTGCGTTGACTCATACACTGAAAACTTATATGAATACTTATATGGATATTTATATGGATACTTCTATAGATACTTGTTTCATTCCATATTTGCTATTGGATATTCATATGGATCTTCTTTCACCTTTCTTTGTCATCTTATATGATTCTACAGGCCATTTGTGAGCAACCATGGTATAATGATCATCTACTGCATTTATATATATATATAGATTCACTAAGTATTTTTATACTCACCCCCTTAGTGGTTTATGATTTTCAGGTCTGCAGTGAGGCTCGAATTCCATTGGCACCTTTTATCCTTGCCTTAGAATTTTGATACTTATAACATGTAATATTCCAATCTTAAAAGTATATGTAAATAATTGTACAGTATTAGAGATTCCATAGTACTATAACATAAATAGGGACATATATGTGTGTGATTGTGTTTCTTATAGTTTTGCATATAAATTATGCTATGGATGTATATAGCTTGAGATATACAGATATATGTTGAGTTAATATTGGAGGTTGATATGAGTATTGATGATAAAGTATATTGGAAGTGTTTATTACTTGTTTTACAGCTGGGCATAGTCATATTTTAGTGGAGATGCCGTCAAAATTTCTATAGTATTATTAAGCTATATTTGAGCTTATTATATGTAATGTTTGCCATATCATATAGATAATTGGATTCTTCGTGGTACTGGTAGCTTAGGTAACACCCATACCTTAGGACCGTCGCGGCTCCCAGGTTGGGTCGTGATATTTTTCCAATAAAAATAACTTAAGGTGGCGACTTCAAATTCAAAATCATTTTCAAATAAAAGGCACTAAGGTTGTCTCCTCCGTGAGAAATTGTCCTAAATGAGTATTTTCGATCCCATTTAAAGCGGACCCGGGCGCGGTGCTAGGGCGAGGCCTCACAACGGCTCGCTGCAAAATGGGTCGACGACCACCTGCGGGTTTGATTTACATTCATATCACCAAATATAGCTCAAAATAACTCAAATTCATTTTACAATACTTTTTGACATGTTTTATATTAAAAATATAAACCCAGGCCATCAATTGCTAAGACAACCTTAGCAATTTTCTCGATCCAAAAGTAAAAGTAATCATTTTGACAAGCAATCTTCTTCTTGCGATCTCGATTTTTGATGCCACATCATCGGGTTTTGGCTTGGGCTCAAGGTGTGTCAAAAATTGGTGTCAACAGTTTTCCCCCACTTTAGTAGGATTTGTGAAGTATATGTGTGAATGAACATAATGCAACAAAACATACTAAAGTTCATGCTACCATTCAAGGTTAGGATGTGTAAACCTGAACCTTACCATTCCATCTTGTCTGGTCGCATTGGGAATTTATTTCTAGTCAAATGCAAAATACCTCTCCTTTAGAGGAGTCTTCTAATGGGATGACAATCCTCATTAGGGTAACCATCGAGTACATTGGGAATCTACTTACGGGCAACGTAAATACTTTTCCCTCGGAAAAGTCTTTTAATAGATGACAATCCTCATTAAGGGTAACCAACGAGTGCATTGAGAATCTACTTCTTGGTGATTGAAATACTTCTTCCTCTGAAAAGTCTTCTAATGGGATGACAATCCTCATTAGGTTATCCATTGAGTGCATCGGGAATCTACTTCCAGGCGATGCAAATACTTCTCCCTAGGAAAAGTCTTCTAATTGGATGACGATTCTTATTAGGGTAACCATCAAATGCATTAGGAATCTACTTTTGGTCGATGAAAATTCTTAAGGTCTTCACTCTTCTTCTTTTTGATTTGAAATCCTCATCTTTCTTTTATTTGCTCAAAGGTCCTTACCTTTATTTCTTATGCATAAAGGTCCTCACTTTTATTATTTTATATAAAAGTCCTTCACCTTTATTATTTTGCATAAAGGTCCTTACCTTTATTATGACTCAATGACTTTTTCTAATAATCTTGCTCAAGTATTAAAGCATGTACTTAAGGAATTTTCCAATGCTTTTAGTTTTTTCTAAAGATTATTCTTTTCCATATTCCAAGGCTTTCATTCAATGTCCCCCACTTTCAAGACAAGTGAGAGTGACTATTCTCCTTTTTTTTTTTTTTCAACAAATAATTCAACTTTCAAAACTTTTTCCTAGTTTCAAGGTAGTGAATCTTCACTTTTATGACAACTTTTCTTTTCTTCCAAGAAAAGTGTCCTATCTCCACATCATCTTTTTGTCTTTTTCTTCTATTCCCTATTTTCAAGATAATGGGTTCATATGCTTCAAAATCATTTTTCTTACTTCTAAGAAAATGTTCCTTTTTTCATTATCTTTTTCTTCTTCCAACACTTCCTATTGTCAAGATAATGAGTTCACATCTTTTCAAGCTATCTTTGATTTCCCTCCACTTCTTCAAACTTCAATTTTCCTACTCATGATTCTTCATCTATGGGATCATTTTTCTCACCATCCTATTTTGCTAAGGTAAACTCTTTCTCTTCATCTTATTTTCTTAGAAACAAATCTCATTTTTTTCATTCAAAGAAATTGCATCATCTTCCCAAGCTCATAGAAAAATTAAAAGGGCGGACCCTCCTACTCTTCCAAATCTTCCTATGGTGGAGCCTACTTATAGGCATCATGTGTTCTTTTCCTTGGCTCATCACATTTCACATTCCTATTGGTGAGATGACTATCATTCCATTGGACTTTGTCGCTTTAACGAGAATTTCTTTCGAAGGAGAACCTATTCCTTTTGATGTTTGTTTATATGAAGGTAATTCTAAAACTCTATATGATTACATGAATGCTCTCCTTGGGGTTACTCTCCACTTAAAAAAATGTAAACATTTCTTATACTAAGCTAAAACACTTGGTTTTTGAATAAGCTATTACTTCTCCCTAGCTCGTGGATCAACAAACAAGGTGCTTCACTCTTTATCTCTTTGGCACCACACTTTTTGCCAACACCTCTAATACGGTGAATCTCTCCCTTTTGCCCCCACTATGAGATCTTTCAAAGGTCAAAGACATGAATTGGGTTCCTCGGCTCTAGTTCATCTCTACTCTTTTATACACCAAGCAAGTCGGTAATGAGTGGTCCTAGGTGGCTATTGGAGGGCTATTGAGGTAAGCTTTTCTAACTTTTCTCTTTTTTTTCAAATAATTCTTCTTCAATGTCATGCTCACTTTTCTCTCATCTTTTAGATATGGATGTATGAAATCAATATTTTCAAGTGCCCTCCTTTTTCTCAAGAAGCCACTCTAAAGATTCCTAGATCTTATGATGATAATGAGGAAATAGAGGAGTTTGCTCCAAGTGATTGCTTCCCTAGGGTTAAGGCTAGGATCAGGAGTAAAACTATCCCAAAGATCCATTTTTCATCATATAGACAAAAACTCAACTCCCTCTCTTGGGATGAGGTAAGATATTCATCTTTCAACTCTTCATTTCTCCTAAGTTCTTTGTGATGAACTTATCATTTCTCTCTTTTGTAGATTGTGGATCATCCATGGGGAGAAGTCGAATGATTTCCTCCCTTTCTAAAATTTGAGGCTTACTTTACCTGCCTAAGGATTCTTTTTAAAGGTCCCTCAACTCTTGAATGATTCCTAGGCAAAAGAACCTATGCTTGGTTTATATGGCTGGAAGATAGGAAAGTTTCTATTTCACCACCCTTTCCATGTATTAGACTACATCGTTGGAGGGGGAGCAACTTAAAGAATCTCTAAGAGGAAAATATTGTAGACTCGATTTCTCTTCCCCTAATGATGGTAAATAAAACTATGACTTCATTTCTTCCCATCTTCTAGGATCTCTCCCACTATCTCATGCTCCCTCAAGTTCCCAAACTTATACTAGAAAGCGGGCTTTAGGGGATTTAGCTAGTTCTTTTCATCCTTCATTCCATGCGGATATGGTAATTTCCCATTCGAAAACTATTCTAGGTGATGTTTAATACCTAGCGGATTTAGGGATTATGACTACTAATGATAGTGGAAATTTCATCCAAGAGCAACTTCCTATTGAGGATATACCACTGGTGGCTTTTTTTCCACCTAATACCACTTATGTAAGTGATTTTCCTTTTTTGTTTTTCTTTCTCATGTATTCCCCTAAAAATTCAAACTAATACAACTAATACAATCTCCTAGGTTCCAAGGAGTACAATTGAAAAGATACAAAAAGCTCTTAACACCGCTAAAACCTACATCTATAATATATCAAGGAAAATAAGCAAAACAATTGTAAGTAATATCATCCTATTCTAGCAAACATATGCATGCATATCATGCATGAATAATGATGTTTAAACATTTCATGTTGTAGGCTTCATTAAAGAAGAAGAAAAAGAAATCGAAAGAAAAGGCTAAAATAGCCCTTGGAGCATCATCAAGTCGTCAAATGGATCAGACCATACCCAACCCTATCTTAACTCACCTAAGAAGAAGTACCTCCGCACTTCTGGATTATCAAATGGAGGAGGAGAGTGATGGAGAGGATTCCCTCGTATATTAATTTTAATATCCACTTTGTATCTTGTAACAACTTTCCATGAATAAAATCTCTTATTTTTTTTTTTTATCTTTCATTAATTTTTGTATATCCAAACAAGACCCCAAGTTGCATTAATCATACTTCACTTTCCAATTATGTTAAATTCTTAAAAAATATTAGGAAGTCTTCCCAAATCTTGAGAAAATTCACATTAAAATCAATCCCAAATGCATTAGGATTTGAAAAAGTCCACCTAAAACAAGTCACAGGGGGTCTAAGGTTGTGTGGCCTTTCCACTGGGACATACGGCACTGTAAGGGCCGTGCGACCCTTGTCCTTTGGGCATTCAATTTTTGGCTTCCCTTTTCAACATCATGTATGAAATTGCTCCCCTTGATTGGTGCCATATGAGTTGTAGGTTTCTTAAGAGCCTCAAATACTTTAATTATGGCAAGATTGACCTTGAATTCTTAGATGCCACTGCTGAGTTTTGGGATGAGGAAGCTCATGTGTTTCATTTTCAAGATGTGAAAATTTGTCCAATCTTTGAAGAGATTAGTATCATCTTGGATAGGTATCCTAACCCTTTCAACAAAGTTTCCATTGTGGATTCGGACACAAGGTATTCAAGTAAGATGATTTATTTCTTTGACATGTCTCCTTCTATGGTTCATAGGCATACCCTAAATGGCCAATGAATCAATCATGCTAACTTAATCCTATACTTTAAGAAATTGGATAAAAAGGATCCCGTTTGGCCTAGAATCTCGTTTGGCCTAGAATCCTTATCTTTTGCCTTTTTGGTGAATTTCTCTTAGTCGGTCATAATGACTTAGTGGACTCTAGAGTCCTATCCATTGTGGAGGGTGTCTTTAAAGGTGAGAATCCCTTTCCATAAATTCTTGCTGAAACTTTGCAAGGTTTGGATGAATGGAAGGCCATTAGAACTTTTAAAGGAAGTCAGCTGCTCTTGCAAGTAACCATTCTCTCTATTTACTCTTTTTTTCTTTTCTTTTCTTTTTTGCTCTAATTTTTGCCTAAATTGCCTTCTTTTCAAGAGTTGGCAACTTAGAGAGATAATGAATTTTTTTTCTTTTTTCCTTTCTCTTCTTTTGCTAGATATTACTACGAGAGAGGTTGTAAGTTATTGAAGCAATGAATGCTAATCCCAAGAGATTTGAACCTTCACAATATCCTAAAAGGAAGACCCTTGTTCCTTTCCACTTGAAAAGGGATTGGACTACATAGATGGTTACCCTAGGTAGCAAAGATATAAGGTGGACATGTCATTGGTGGCATCTTAATAATTTTTCCCATCACAATGGACCACATGGAGTTACCTCAGTGGGGTTATGTTATTCATCCTTCTACCTCCTTCAACGCATTACTCTCTAATTCGATCGAAGACAAATCATCCCATAAGTCACCTCCATCTCATGCAAATGCCTAACCCCATTATCTCTTGAACTGATCAAGAACACTTGGGAATCCAATAAGACTTTTATCTCAATGTCCATTACTTATGACCTTACTTATACTTGAGATTACTTTACTTGGATCCGTTCTCAAAATTTCATGCCAAGAATGCAAGTGAAGAGGCAAATAACAGATGAAGATGCAATGTATGATGCAAATAAGAGATGGAAAGGCAAAGAAAAGATGCTCCAGATTATACTTAGCTCATAAGATGTAACCTTTTTTATAGCAATGTTTCCTTAGCATGCAATCATTATAATTCGATGTAATATGCAAAATTTTAATAAAAAAAATACAAGCTTGAATTGCTTTTAGTTTCTAATCTTGCATCCATTCTTTCTTTTCTTTATCTTTCTTTATTTGCTTTTATTTTTGCCTAAGTCGCCCTTTCAGGTTTTCAACTTAGCAATCATCTTTTTTTTTTTTTTCAAATGTAATATTTCTTAAGGTGATCTAAATTTATTGGCTCAGTAAAATCATTGCCATCTAAGTATGATAAGTTAACTGCTCTATAGGAGAACTTTTTGGTTACTAGGTATAGACCCTCCCAATTAGGCTTAAATTTCTTTCTAAGGTTTGTGTGAACTGGCTTTATTTTCTTAAGCACTAAATCTCCAATCTTAATCTTTCTAGGCTTAACCCTTTTATTGAAAAGTTTGGCTATCCTTCTCTGATAAGCTTGGGTTCAACACATAGCCTCTAACCTTCTTTCTTCCAATAAGGCCAACTCTGCATATCTATGGTTAACCTTCTCCTCTTTGGAAATAACTGCCTCTAAAACTACCCTTAAGGATTGTATTTCTATCTTTATAGGCAAAACAACTTTCATGCAATATATTAAGAAATAGGGAGTTATATCGATTGAACTTCTAGCAGTTGTCCTATATCCCCATAAAGCAAATGGCAATTTTTCAGCCCAATCCTTATAGGTATCAATCATGTTTCTCAAAATCTTTTTCATATTCTTATTAGCAGCTTCGAATGCTCCATTAGCTTGAGGCCTATAAAGAGTAGACTTATAGCGTTTCACCTCATAACCCTTAAGCAAGCCTATAACTTCTCCTTGAAATTGAACTCCATTGTCAGTCACTATGTGATGGGGAACTCCATATCGAGCAATTAAATTCTTCTCTATGAATTTTGCCATTTGTTTTGCCCCTAACTTTTTGTAGGATTTTGCCTCTACTCATTTGGAAAAATAATTTATGGATACCAGAATGAATTTATGACCATTTATGGCTGAAGGTGTAATCTTACCAATTATATCTATTCCCCAAGCAGCAAAAGGCCAAGGTGATGACAACCCTTGTAATTCTGATGGTGGCAAATGTCTCAAATCCCCATGAATTTGATAAGCATGGCAAGAACGCACCACATTCACACAATCTTTTTCCATTGTCAACCATAAATATCCTTGTTTAAGGATCTTTTTGGCTAACTCTTTTCCGTTCATATGTGATCCACATACCTCAGCATGAACTTCTTTCATTACATACTAGGCTTCATTGCTATATATGCATCTTAACAATACCCCATCTAGCATTCTTTTATACAATTTCTTAGCTATCAATGCAAACTGTATAGCCATTCTTCTTATAATAGCTTTATCTTTCCTTTGAGCTCCTTCAGGAAATTCCCTTTTTTCCATATACTTTTGAATGTCATGATACCATGAAAGATCATCTCTTACGACATTCATTACCCATTCTGATTAGTAACAAGGGATATCGCTTTTAACTAATATGACAGGTCGTATAGGAATCTTAAATGGGTCCTCCTATACAGAAGCCAAATCAGCTAAAGCGTCAACCATTTGATTTTCATCCCTTGATATATGTATGAGTCACACAAGGGTAAAGTGTTATAGGATTACTTTCAGATGATCATGGTATGGTCATAATTTTTCCTTATTAACCTCCCATTCTTCTTTAGCTTGCTCGATAATGAGCATAAAATCTCTTAACACTGTTACTTCTTTTACCCCTAAGGCTGCTAGGGCTTCGAGTCCAAACAAACAAGCCTTATACTCAGTCATATTGTTAGTAACCTTAAATCCTAGCTTCTTTGCTATAGGGATTTTCTCACCATCTTGTGTAATCAACACAACACCTACACTAACTCCTTTCTTATTAACTGCTCCATCAAAATACATTTTCTACCTTTAGGCTTCTATCATGTTGACATTTTCATGAGGGAATTCCACATCCCAAGGCTCATTATCATTAACAAGCTGTCAAGCAAGAAAATCTTGCACTATTCTACCTTTGATAGTTTTCTTAGTGGCATAATGTCATATTTTGTTAACAAGATTAACCATCTTGCTAATTTTCCTACCAAGACAGAGGCAGAGTGCATATATCTCATAGGGTCCATCCTTGACACCACCATGACTTTGTGAGATTGGAAGTGATGCCTTAACTTCCTGTTTGCTCATACTACAGCTAAATAAGTCTTTTCTACCAAATTATACTTCTCATAAGGTAAAAACTTCTTACTCAAGTAGTATATTGTAAATTATATTCCTTCCTAATCCGCTTGAGCAAGCACCGCTCCCACATAGGATTCTTCTATACATAAGTATAGAATGAGCATGCCCTCAGGCATTGGTGGTCTCAAAACTGGAAGATTTAAAAGATACTCCTTGATAAGGTCAAAAGCTTCTTGACACTTATCATTCTATTTTACAGGTTGACTTTTCCTTAAAAGCTTAAAGATAAGTTCACAGACATGAGTAAGTTTAGCTATAAACCTACTTATGTACTGGAGCTTCCCTAAGGAGCTTTTTACGTCCTTTTCAGTGCGTGGAGTAGGTATATCACGAATTGCCTTTATTTTATCAGGATCTATCTCACTTCCTTTTTGGCTCACAACATATCCCAATAATTTTCCAGAAGTTACTCCAAAAAAGCACTTCTTAGGTTTCAACCTGAGTTTATACTTAATAGCCCTTTGCAAGAACTTTTCTAAGGCCTCATAGTGATCTTTAATAGTTGTTGACTTAACTATCATGTCATCCACATACACCTCAACCTCTTTATGAATCATGTCATGAAACAAAGTGGTAGTCATACGCTGGTAAGTGGCACCAGTATTCTTTAATCCAAAAGGCATCACTTTATAATAGAAAGTTTCCCATTCCGTGATAAAGACAATTTTAAACTTATCCAACTCATCCATCATAATTTGATTGTATCCAAAAAACCCATCGCAAAAGGAATAACAACCCATTCTAGCTGCATTATCTACTAACACATCGATGTGTGGTAAAGGGAAGTCATCCTAAGAGAAGCTTTGTTCAAATCCTAGTAATCTGCACACATCCTAACCCTCCCATCCTTCTTAGGAATACGAACTATGTTGGAAAGCCATTCAAGATAATCTACTACTTCTAGAAACCTAGCCTGAATCTGCTTAGTCACTTCCTCTTTCACTAATTTATCCCATTTTGGTCTCAACCTTTTAAACCTTTGCTTAACTGGTCTTATATATGTAAAGGTTGGAATAGTGTGTTCAACTATGTAGTATTCTATTCAAGGCATATCTTCGTAACACCAACAAAAGCGTCTTTATTTCTAATCAATATTTCTTTTATCTTCTCACTTTATATAGATGTAAGATCAGACTCTAATTACAATTCTTTTGATTTTTCACTTGTATTTAAACTAAAAGGATGCAACTGCATAAAATTAATATGAAAGATGCTTTTGGAATGCATGATATGAATGCTACCATTAAGATCGACATCAAACAAGTAAGCAAATTCGGAGCTCATTTCATTGATCTTGGAATAAAAGTTCACATCATCCTCATTTGCACCACTAAAAGAGACAAATTCCTCATCTAAAAGATCTTGAGAACTTGGCATGACCCATTCTTCCTCAAACATGGCAAGCTTTATTGCTTTGACCTTGTCATCTTCATTCACCTCCATCTTCAAGAGGGAATCCTCCACCTCAAATTCCTACTTCTTAAGAGATAGTACTTCTACGAAGATCTCAAACCCAGGTTATATCTTGCCATTGAATTCCTATGGCTCAGGATAACCAAAGTAAGGCAAAACATGCACTTTCTTTATGAACCAATCCCTAAGGTGGGTTCCTTTTCGTGGAATGCTTTTCTCTTTGTCGGGTTTATAACCTAGCCCTTGAGTGGTAGTTTGCCCTTTAAAATCAGGTAGTCATGGGATCCCTTAGTTACTAAGTCCTAAAACCATCCCAAGAAAGGAGGTCATGTTCTTTAGGATATTAGCTACCTTCTAATCTTACCAATCTTCCATAATCATGGCTACTTAGAAGCCATTCATATGGGGTAAAGAATCAATGTCGATGTTAATTGATATCCTTTTCGGGTGTAACATGTATGGTTATGATCTTCCCCTCATATGGAATTTTGATTTTTTAATGAAAGGTAGAAGGGACACCTCCTAAGGCATGGAACTAGGGACGTCCTAAGAGTAAAGCGAAAGGTGGTGGAATATCGATAACTACAAACTTGACTACTAACTCAATAGGCTCAACCTTTATCACGATCTTAAAGAAGCCATCTACTGTTCCTTTTGAATTATCATATGCCCTTATCACCATCTCTGATTCATCCAAGTCCTCCAAACTCATGCCAATCTTGGCACGGATCTGTCTAGGACAGACATTAATGGATGACCCATCGTCAACCATTACGCATGAGGTTTTTCTACCTTTGAGCTTAGCTGTTATGAGCAGAGGCTTAACATGCTTCCTCCCTTCTAGAGGCAACTCCTCATTTCCAAAGTTAATTAAGTCCTTCTTTTCATTCTCTTATTCGTTTGACTTTAAAATCCTTACCATTTCTTCAGGAGTGGTTAAGGTTGAAATGGTAATGCTAGAAAAGGTTTCTAATATTACTTTCTTATGCTTTTCATATGACATAAGCAATTGTTATATGCTAATGTTAGCTTGGGTTTTCTTAAGTTGCTTTAGGACAGTGTCATCTTCTACTTTTTTCTCATTTTCAACCTTATCTCCTTCCTAAGCCTTCTCTTTATCACTATCCTTCTTCTCATTTGGCTGATAAAATTGCCCACTCCTAGTTATATAGGCCACAACCTCTTCTTCCTCATCCCAAAAATCAGTGTTTTCATTATTCTCGTCATCATTATCCCAAAATTCAATCATAGCAATGAATTGATTATACCCTGAGTATCCATCCTCATTAATGCTATCATTAACAAAGGAATCCATGACTTACTCAATGGATAATCTTGATTCAATAAGGTAAACATTGTTTGGTAGGGCAATAGCCCTATGGTTGGGTAAAGAGTTGTTTTTAGTATTGGGCTTTTTTCTTTTTGGATCAAGTATTTTCTTGCTATCAATCAAATCTTGGATTTCATGTTTGAATCTTCGACATTGATCAGTATGATGGACAACCGTTTGATGGAATTGATTGTAAGCATTATGATTAAAATTTGGGAGTAAAGGACCGGGTAGAGGTTTTGGGTCTAAAGGTCTCAAAAGTCCTCTTTTCTAAAGCTTTTCAAATATTTTGGACATGGGTTTATTGAGCTTGAAGAAATTCCATTGTTGACGGACAACACCTACATCCGACATTTTAGTATTTTCCTTATTCCCACTTGGGTTGTTATGACTATTATCACTCCTTTTAGCTCCATACTTCTTCTTTTCATTCAACATATCCTATATGTGGATACCGACTTCATATAACTGCTCAAAACTGGCTAAAGGAATATAACACAACTTTTCATGAATTTCGCCAGAGATTCCCTTCACACACATCTTAATTTGGTCCTTAACCTTTGGTTTATTTTTCATTTGAGCAGCCTTTTGCTGCCACCTTGTTAAGTACTTCATAAAATTTTCATTGTACTTTTGGTGGGTGGTTTCTAAGTCACATAGAGCCACATCTATTTGCATATTATAGGAATGTTGTTGAATGAACTTTTCTACCAAATCTCCCAATTCATCATCACCTTCTTATCTAGGTCGTAATACCAACGAATGGAGGCTCCCGTTAAAGATAGGACAAAGAATTTGGTGATATGAGCTTTGGTAATTCTAGTAACTCCTATGATGGTGGCATATTGTCTTAAATGAATTCTAGTATAACTTGTCCTATCAAACTTTTGTAAATCAAGGATTTAAAATCTTGGAGGGAGGTCCTCTCCCGCAGTGATATCTAGTTCTTCAATATCATAAACCCCATCAACTTCAGTGTTTTTAAGCATGGTTTGCATCTTTTAAACCTACTTGGATAAGTTCTCATATCCTTAATGCACTACCTTAGTCTTCCGTGTCTTTCCCATTTCATAGTCTAGGTCTAAGTCATAATTATCATTTATATCCACCACATTATTAGGTTAGGGTCCCTAGTTTCATTCCTAAGATGGCTAGCTTCTAGCTTTGCCTCTTTGGCTTGAGCAAGCCATGGAAGGACTTGTTATAAAGCTTCTTGCAAACGAGCTTCTATGGTAGCCCTAAATTCCACATCCAATACTTTCCTAATGGCACGTTTGAGATGCTCTTACTCATTTCCTTCATATGCCATCTTAGCAATTACTTCACTGGGTTCGGCTTTGAGATCAAAAGAGAAACTCTTTTATACAATACTATCTCTTATGGATATAGGTTGGGAATCTTTTTCCAACAATGGAGTCCAATCCAACTTTTTGCAGATTTTTATTAAATCAAGGCTTTCATTCTCATTTTTCCTTTCCAACCTTCCGATTTCTCAATGCCAAGTTGTATGACCTTATTTTTTCTTATTACCCAATGTTTGCTATGGCTATGGATCTAAGTATCAGGCATGAATGCAGGAATGCATGAGTTTACTAATGTTTCACATTTCCATTAGACCAAACCCTAAGTCTTTGTCACTTATAACTTTATTGATTGATTTGGGAAAGAGAAGATGGAGTGGCCTTTCCTTTCATGGGTAATTCATTCATATTCAAAATATTGGGCAAAAATGGAGATACTAAGAAATAGATACTCAAAATTATTCAAAAATGGTATTATTATAACTTGGTTTTATTTCAAATGTTTTTGGGTCATAGCCCTAACAAGATAGATATCTAACTCAAACTATTTTAATCTTCCTCTTCTTATGGATCTTCCTTTTCCTCATCTTCTATGTTCTCATTTGCTAAGGAATCAATCAATAGAATATCATGATACCTACTCAAATCATTTTGGAATGCCTCAACCTCAATGATTTCACCTCTACTCCATTCTTCAAATTTAGCAAAGAGTTATTCATAGGAGGGTGGTTCAAAAAGAGTGGACTTTCAACTGTGCTTTCTTCCTCTTGGATATCATAGACTTCTTCTTCTATCATTCTTTCTAAAGATTCATCATGTAGGGTAGGCAAATCTTCTATTTCTTTATACCACTCTTCTTTATCACTCTATATTAGTTCTATCTTCTGTAGATTATCTTCCACATCAGCGTCATATCCATCTAAGTCTATGACTTCTATTTCTTCAACTTTTACTTTTTGACACTTATGAGGTAAACTATCTCCTTCACTCACTTCTTATTCCCTCTCTCTCTTTGAAGGAATAAGTGACTTGGATTTAGATTTTGTCATTTTCGAAAACATGAACTTAGATGGCTGCATAAAGTTTGTGGATTATATTTTTTTTTATATGATGCATGATGCATGTTTCACAATAATTTATTACACAACAAGGCAAACAAAGTTTTCATTCTTTTAGAGATAAGATAAGGGATAGACGACGGGTTATGCCCCCACTTTAATATATTAAGAAATTTTATTTCAAAAGTTTATGGTAAAGTTTTTCTAAAAAGGAAGAAAACTGAAGTTTTTTTTATAACATCTAACTAAGGGAATTGGTTTTTCAAGTCCCCAGTGGAGTCTCCAAACTGTGTGTCTTTTACAGCGATGGTCTGGATTCGAACCTAAGGTATATCGGTGAGGATTAACCAAACTGAGGAAAGGAGACACCACTCGATCAAAGGTGTAACTGAGACAACAAATGCAGTGCATTTCCTTCCTCTAGGAAATGAGTGACAATTTTATCTCTAGCTAAGCAACAAGACGCCTAATTCAAAGATCCATGTAAGAAAACTGGGTACGAATTGGGGAAGATGTTAGGCACCCCAGCCCACCTTGCCATTGGCTAACCTCCCTATTTAGCTAGAAATCATAGATGAACTAAACTTAGGTATAACACTGAAAAAAACAAACCATAAGCCAAAAATACTAAGTTCTAACTTGGCTCGTGCTCGACCATACCATAAACTAGACCAAACATAATTCCTAGGAAAGATTAGAGGAGTCATAAGTGGTCTCACTTAAAACCCAACCTCCTTAGATAGAATTATACGAGGTCTAGTAAATTAAGCAATCTCACAAGGCCACGCCTAAAGATTTTCTAAAATGTTCATGTTCATTACAGTACATTTATTTGCACTATCCCAAAAGTAATGGAAGGAGAAATGAACCATCTAGTCTTAACAAGATATTTACAAAATCAAAACATACTATAAAAATTCATTCATTTATCCAATATTTTAAGGTAAAGAACAAAAAAGGGAAACCAAATTGCAAAATCTAATGCATTAAACAAGACATGTGCACTTTGGACTTTGCCTTTTTGGGCTTTAATGTAATCTAAAGCATGTTTATCTTTCATAAATGTTTAGGCCTTACAAACCAGATGTTATTTATTTTACCTTGTCCTTACATGGTTAGCTTATACAACATAAATGTATACACAACATATTTTGCAAAATGACATACTTCCTTCTAATCATACCAAAAAATCATATTTAATATATGTATGATGCAAAGCATATAAGTATGACATTAACCATTTGGTTTATGTACAAATGACCAAAATAATGATGCATAAACCAAATAATGTACAGGCTAAATCACTTTATACAACTAACCTAGGCATGGCATGCTAACCTATAGAAGCCTTTAGTATGGCACATCAACAAAGTGTATATTCAATCAATCATGCCTTATGCATTTAAAGTACATGCCCCCAAATTGTTCATTAATGACATTATGTCAATCTTAAAAATCTTTCAACCATGTATTCAATCATGCCATGTTGTCATATAATACAAAGCATACCAGATTTCAAGCAAATAACCTAAAAATAGGCAATATGGCAACAAACATGCATAACTAAGCATAACTTTGACATTTTTAGTCCTAACATGCTTCTGAGTTTATAAAAACTATCATGTAATCATTTATCCTAGGATTCATACATCTATTCATGACATACTAACATTCAAATACAATTAAAAGAATCAAGTAGACATAAAAAGTCAAGAAAACAAGCAGAGAAGACAAATAAGAGCCTTCATGGCATAAGAAATGCCCCAAGGGCAAAAACAGGGTTGTGTGGCCCTTCTTAGTCTCGAGCGAGAAAGAGAAAGGTGGTGTAGCCCTTCTTAAGGGCCATATGACCCTTCCTAGGGGCCATATGGCCCTTCTGACAAAACTTTATCCTTTTAGTTCGAATGCAAATCATTTTTACAACTTTTCTTGAGAAATTTTGGGACTTTTTTTTTATCCTAAATGATTTAAAAACTAATCCTAATGATCCTAAGTATTTTAAAATTAATAAAAATAGTTTTTAAACTAAGAAAAGAATAACAAAACTGTAGCTAGAAGCAAAAACATGAGTTCATGTAAAAGGGACCTAAACATGCCTTCTAGGTTTTTTTAACTCAAATTGATTGGATTTTTACTAAAGGATAATTAAACATCACGTAAGTACAAATTCTTGATTCAAATTTAGTTCATATTAAGAGTTTTTACAAAGAAGAAGAAAATGAAATATCACATATATTGCTACCAATCCATGTGCTTATGCCTAAAAACTCACATGATTGCTAAATAAAAAGAAAAAAAGGAAAATACTCAAACGTGGACACATCAAGGCTCAACAAATCTCCCTCAGGCTTCGTTCATCTTATGGGTGATTTCGAATGTCAAGAACATCGATTGCTCCAAAAAGATCGCTTATCATCAAGTGCTTACTTTTAATCAAGCTTTGATTCAATTAAATATTCTTCTTTTATCAAGAACATTATTAAGAACGTTCATGATATGTTCTTGAAGCAAGTTTAGGAAAAGAAGAAAATCTTAATTTTGCACCTTTGATTTCTTGAAGAAGATGATTATTTTGTATACTTTAAACAAATTTTATTGATTTTAATAAAATCTTTAGTCTTTGTGTAATAAAAAATCCAGTTTTGTGTTTGATTAAAAGAGAGTTAGTTTGCCAAGAGCTTATGCGTCAAAAATTTCATCCCCTAAATAGTGAGGGTGGAGGCCTATTTATAAGCTTCTATAGCCACTTGAATAGGAAAAAACAAGTTAAAATATTCCTATTTAGTTCTATTCAATCTTCCTAAGTAATAAAACCTTCTAAGGAAGTTACAAAATAGTTTCTAAAATAGTTTTAGGGTTATTTGCCAACCAAGAAGCCCTAAAGCTTCCTTTTTGGCTTTCAACACAAAACTTCCCATTTTATCAAAATCCCAAATAGGAACCCTTCTGGTAGCTAAATTGGCTTAAAAAATACCTGAAATATTCCAAAATTGAAAGAAAATTCAGATTAGGAGGTGGCATATGAGAGCAGCGGTGTGCATGAATGGTACCGTATATTGCCAATCGACGAAAGTGCCATATGGCCTTTCCTTGCATCATGCTACCCTTTTTGGGTAGTGTTGCCCTAAAACCAGCCATATGGTTGTGGCAAGAAGACACAAGCCAATGGTTAATGCACAGGCCCGACGGCTTACCCCAAACGGGCCCATCCATGCCCTGCGTGCTTGTTCTTGTGTCCGATAAGTCCAAAATGATCCAAAAATTTTCAAAAATCATTAAAATTGTTTCAAAACTCTTTTTAACTAAGAAAACATCTTAAATTGGCTTTGGGCAAACACGGGCCTGACGACTCTCTTCACAACGAGCTGACGACCACCTGTGAGCCCGATGTGCATTTGAATCACTGAATATTACCCGAAATGACTCAAATTCAATTTAAAATACTTTTTGACACATTGTATATTAAAATATAAACCTGAAACATCAATTTCTAAGACAACCCTACCAATTTCCTCGATCCAAAAGCAAAAGTAATTACTTTGACAAGCAATCTTCTTCTCAAGATTTCGATTATTGATGCCACATCATCGAGTTTCGGTTCAAGCTCAAGGTGTGTCAAAAATTGGTGTTAACAATGGTTCGATCTATTTACCTACCTACACTCTCCTAAGAATTACAATTTGAGACATATATCCTTTAAGAAGCTCTTCTTTAATGAGCAGAGTAATCACCCTTTTACAACCTAGATTCTAACCACCTAGAATCTAACCAAAGATTACACAGGTACTTGTCAACTATTACCCAAGAAAGATATTCCCCCTCTCTTGACCACAAATTTGAAACCTTGGTGCTTACAACCTCACAATTTTATACGAGTACTTATGAAATCTAAACCTAAGTTTATCAGCTACTTGACAACAACTCACAAGCTTTTCAGGTACTTGCTAAACCTAGTGTTTTATCTATGAAAGACCAAAAGGAATAAGTGTTTTGCAATGCCCTAAAATTTTTCTCATTTTAAGTACAGAAACACTCTATTTAATTATAAAAATGACATATGTGAATAATAGAACAATTCTTGAAAATCGACCCCGACATGAAAGTAGGCACCTTAGTGTCGCAATTTTTGAACGAGCTTATGCATATATTTAAATACACCATTAGAATTATAAACTAGAGGAACATAATAAATATTGTTTCAGAATTAAAGTGGGATAAAAAGGTAGATAGTTATAATTTATGGGTCGAAAGTACGATTACTTGAAGTGATAGGGAGGAAATTTCAATTACCTAAAATCTAAATAGTATATAAAGCCCATTTTTTGTCATTTTTTTTTCCATTTGTTCTTCTTTCTTCTTTCTTATTCTTCTTCCTCCCTACTAGGGTGAACCTCCTTTTCTTGCTCTTTCAAAATTTTTCAAGTGATTTCAAAGGAAATTGAGGGAAAATTTGATTAAACACCTAATTAAACCTATCTAACACCAAATTATCAAAGGAAAACAAGTAAAAGATTGAGAAACATCAAGCTAGGGTTTCGGCCTCACCTTGAAGAAAGTGCTAAGATGATGATTTTTTCATTCTTTTCTTCCATTTTAGTTGTATACATGATTAAATAGATGAATTGAGTGATAGATAACAAAATTGAGTTAGAATTGGTGAAAAACCCTAATTTTTGGTTTATGTCAAAACCTTAATTGTTCATTTGAGTTCTATAATTCTGTTTAGTTATAGATTATGTCTAATTACATCCATTAGAACCTAAATATGTGGAAATATTTGGTGTAGAATCAAAGGAAGAGGAAGAAGTGGAATAGTGTTCACTTTGAGCAATTAGGCATTCCGTAGCAATTTTGATCGAATCGACTATTCTGGTGAGTCTTATATATATTATTATGCATGTCTAAATCATATTCTTTAATTAAGAAAATCAATGGCGGCTTGTCCAAGCAATGGATGAACTATGCGTGAACATTTCCTTTGAAATTTTGATGATTTTCAAACCTTAATTTGATCCATTTTTTCCTTGTTTGATATGTGATTTGAAATATTCCCTGAACTGAGAGCAATGTGAACTTGAAATGTGAAATGTAGGTTTTATTGAACATGCCCTTTAACCCTACCAAATTGATGTTTGAATGTTGCACACCAAGTGTTCGATGAAATGCCCTTTTACATTTTCTTCAAGCTAACTAGATGCCACCAGTTTTGCCAGCACAATTAACCCCTTTGACATGTTTTGTACATAAGTTAAATTTGTGATTTATGACATTTGGCCTATGACCTGATGATCCTAACACTTGTATATTGATGTATTGAGCCAATGATTGTTTAATGTGAAGCCAAAAATTTACTGATCGCTTTATTATACCATATTGTTTCCATTGGCCATTTGGCATTTATATGAGTTCTTTCTACCTATTTTACATATTAATATAGTAGAGATACTATTCCAATGGTAGTGAGAGAAAAACCATCAGCATTATGCACTATGACCACTTTAACCCTTGCTAGGAAGGGGTAATGTCCTAACCTTAAAGTCAAGTCCACCATGTTCTATTGATGAGATTTATATATTACATGTTTACGAGACCCTTTATATCTATTACATTTACATGCTATGAGTTTTCATTGATTTATTGATCCTATTTGATCCTTCCATTAGGATTGTATGAAAAATCCCTGATCTTTCTATCATTGGTTGATTATTCTTCTTGCCTAACTATAAGTTAACATTTGGTGTGCAGTCATTTAAATTTTCATTTAACTTTCATTGTATAACCATTGAGCTACTTGTTGACCATTCGTTTGACTATTTATTATTTACCTTCCCTAATGTATGGTAATATATATTTGACTCACTAAATATATTTATACTCACCCGTTTAGTGGTTTAATGTTTTTCAGGTCAGGAGTAAGGGGTTCCTAGACTTTCTTCTTCAACTGGGACTAGATCATTTTATGCAATGTAAATGTCAAAATTTGCATTTTTCTTTTACAATCCTAGAAGCTCCATGGTACTGTAATTAAGTGAACTAGTGATATATAGAATGTTGTGTAAGTAATAGATATCATCATTATTCTAAATACATCGTATATTATGAATATGAAAATATAGATTGACGATGACTGATGAGATGAGATTAATGAGTATAGAATTGTTATAACAGGTAAGAATTGTAAGTTTATAGTAGGGTTCTACAGGTACTGATAGCCTTAAGTGACTCCCACATCCTCGAACCATCATGTCCCAAAATTGGGACGTGACATATTTTTACCCTAAACAATTCAAATGATACCTAAGTGTTCTAATAAAAAAAACACCCAAAGAATCACCAAGTTTAGCAAGTACTAGACAACATCTCATATGTTTACCAGGTACTTGCTAGACCTAAGAGTTTTAAACCCTAAACTCTTAAAAGTACACAGTTTCTATTTCTCACGTGATATGCTACAATCAACACCTATGTGGATAAAGGTAACCACCAATAAGAGAAATAAGATAACTACTCGACAAAATAAATATTTCTAAAACCTAAAGATATTGCACAAAATCAACTTCGAAAAGATGAACAAAGGAATACTCTCAAGGCTTAAAGAAAATGGATAGTGATTCTATTTGATTTTATAGAGCTTTGAAAAAAATTACTGTTTTGATGAATTAATGATTAAAATCAAGATTAATCATTTAGGATTAGTAGAATTCATTAAAAAAAAAATGTTTTCTTAATTTGCAAAGATTTCAATCATTTGAAAGATAACAACAAATCAAAGAAAATTATTCAAATTTCTTTCAATATAGAGAATAAATATTTTCAACATAAAATCTTTTGATTTTTTTCCATAAAGAATATTCAAACGGAAAATATTTTGTAGGAAAGCTTTAGCAAAAATTGCAACTATCAGCAGATAAGAGATTATATGGAAAGTAGCCTTTTTGAAAGGTCACTGAGTCATCTAATTTTGTCTTGATTTCTGAAATTAATTTCTAACTTTTGAAATATTATTTTGACTATATAAAAAGATTACTTTTGATAGAGACCAAGTTTCTCAAGTTTAGTAAGTACTTTTATCATTTACATTCTAAGATGATGAGGTTGTCAACTCTTCAATATTTAATATTTGTACTCTTAGTTTCAAAGACTTGCTTGAATATATCTTAATATTTTATGATTTCTCAAGTCTTCTAAACATGATGCTTCACTTAAATATCTTGAATTTTAAATTGCCTTCATAATTAGGATCTCTAAGCTACTTGAGAATTTCTTCATTAAATATCATATCTTGAAGTCCCTTGATATTATGTCTTTTAATTCTTCAACTTTAGATAAATAATAAAGCACAATAATCTAATTTTTATGTGAGTTTTAGTTTTCATCAAAATCAAACATATCTTTAGGGCTCACTTTTGATGACCTTTCTGCAAGTTTGATATGTACACTAACAAACATAATTTTGATGCCAAAAGTAAAGCTTACAAATTTTTATTGAATTATAAACCAAATAACAAACTAATATAAAAAAGAAAGATACACAGTAAAAAGGATAAAGAAATAAAAAGAAAAGATTCATCATAAAGGGGATAAAGAAAAAAAAAACGAATATATCAACAAAACGAGAATAAACATAACACAAAATCAAATTTATTCAAAACAAGAAAAATTTGAACATTATTTAGTAATAAAATTAAGTAGAACAAAAAAAAAAGATAATGGTCCACTGTTCGATAGTGACCCAAGAAAAATAAAGAGAAAGAAAAAGTTTATAGGAAGAAGAAAGAAACTTCCTTATCTAAAACCCTAGAAGAGGAAGAGTCTTAACTATTAGGCCTATATGCCCTAAATATGTACATATTTATAACTGAATCTCATTATGGAAAAATATATGTATTCCTTGTTTATGATGGTTATTAATTTAATTTAGAATATTGTCCTTAGGTGTTTATTAGTTGAATTATTTATTCTCATGTATGGATAATGAGATGACAGTTCATTCTAGTACATGTACTTTAAACTGTTAATGATCGTTGGACTCTTTGCTTGGTTCGTACTAGTTTTGAAAAACCATCACCTTTGTTTATCTTTTTAGTTGGTATGAATTACTAATGGTATGGAAGTGGTAAGTCATAAACTACTTGAATGGATGTCAAGATAAACATATGAATAATTATTAGATAAGTGATCAAACTGTGACATTGGATTATTGACATGAAATTTTATTATCAGTTAACCAACCATTGTCTGGATCATGATATTATATATAGTCCTTTGACTTGAGATGATACATCGTCTTAAATATAAGTGGTTTTGATTTGTTATTGCTTACATGATGGGGTTAACCATACACCGACATATGGTAGGTGGTGGCCTTAGTTAGTTTTATAGTAAGGTGAATCATCGACCAATACAGGATTTGATCCTCCGAGTAAATAGGGTTAAGATTCTATGTCATTAGATTCTTCTTGATGTGAAGTCCTTGGTTAAGGTGAATAGGATTAACTAGAAATGAGTTTTTTTAGTAGGTATATAATGCAATCTAGAATCAAATCATGATGCAGTTATAGTATCTCGATATTAGGGTTTAACAATTCAATGATCCTAGTTAAGACCATATCTTAGGACGAAAGGATTGGAGTGCACAAAAATTATGATCATTGGTTTTATGAAATGTGGACCTACCGTCTGTATATTCATTTTTGTTTGGGGTAGTCATGGCATCTATTAATTGGGATCAACCATAACTTATGAGAACTGATCGGGAATGGAGATTCCCTTGATTGGTCGAGAAAGCTTTCTCATAATGTTCTTCATTTCCCAATGCCAATCAGACATGAACCTAGAAAGTTATATAATATAAGTTATGCTATTGGACTTAATTATCCTAATTACTAATTTAGATACTAATCAATAGATTGGGATAATTAGATAAAGTGGGTAATTAAGTTTACACAGTTGCTAGCATAAACAGTAGCTTAGTCAAGGAAAATTAGGCTTTTCGATTTAATCCTAACTTGCATGAGTTGTAAGTTGAAAGGATTCAATTGAAAGCTTTATTCTTCATATGGTGCAATAGACAAATGTGTCATTAGTGGGCTTCTTCCATTAGTGTGGGCCCAATCCACTCTTATAAAGGAAGATAGATTAATGGTTTTAATTAATGGGTCTTTTCTATGTGGTGGGCCCTACCCACTGATAGATAGAAGATTGGATGATGGCTAGCTTAGTGGATTTGTAGAGATTCTCCACTAAATCCATCATCATTAACCAATGTTTAATTAAGCCCTAATATTGCTTTTAGCTAATTACAAATGATTTGGCTTAATCAAGCCATACAAGCCAAAATTGAATTAATGGAAGATAAGATTTGACATTAAGTCATTCACTTTCTCGCTTTGTTCCCTACTAATATCTACTTACTGGAGAAGTTTGTATATAAGGCATTGGAAGTGAGAGTGGCTAGATAATTTCATTAAAAGTATTTTGCAAGAACAAATTGTATTATTCTTTTGCTTAATTCCAAGGAAAATTTCAAAAGCTAAAAGAACAAAAGTAAAAAATTCTTTATTCTTCTTCTTTTTTATTATCTTTGCAAGTTGGTAAGTACTTGTATATAATGGTAATAGTGCACCATAAAAACACTAAGAACTAACCTAGTCTTCACCTTTGTCTTGGAGTACTTTGGTTGATTTCGGCATTCTAAGTCCAATGTAAGACACTTATGAACCAATTAGAGGCACAACATTTGGTGTGCTCAAAGAAAAATAAAATAAAAGCTTTTGTTTTCAGCACATCAAGAAGTAATCCTTTGGCTTTATCTTTATTGTCCATACATGTGATATTTTGGCTATCAATTAGTAAGATTCTTGTTGAATTATTTTATCTTTATCTTGTTGCTTTAAACTTTTAAAATCTCGCTTCCGCCTCATTAGATTGATGGTGAGTAATTATGTGCCAACATTAAGAGTGATAAATTTTATTAGTTTTAGTTAAAGAATTGTGCTTGTAAATAAAAAAAAACAATATATAATTAAGACCAAAAATGTTATTAAAAAGATTTTATTCTAATAAGAAAAAAGTCATTAAAAAAATTGTTAAGAAAAAAAAGTCTCAAAAAAATATTGCAAAAAACTTAGCTAATGTATGGTGATACACCAATTCCACTGTAAAATAACAATGTGAAATTCTAAAGATTTTAATACAATGAATATGAATTAATTACATAATAAAATGAAATAATTCCACTGCCTGAGAAAAAAAAGTCAGGAATACTTAACTTAAAAATTTAATCTCTTTAAACTCGATATTCTAGAGCTCCGTGGTCAGTCATTGAGGATACCAATATTTTGATGTATGAATTATTACCTTTTGGGTACTCTTGTTCCTTAGTGATGTGAGATGCATCTTTTGATCATTAAGGAACAAGAGAAATCTATGAAATGATAATGGTAAAGATGTGATTGATGTTTAATTGAATGTATAGAAATGGTCATTGTATGATAATAAATAATGTTGTAATTGATACACTTGTGTATGATATTCATGATATGTGAGTTCTATGGGTTTATGGTGGCCTTAAGTCTACCCTTGCCCTAGGACTGTCGCACCACTGGAGTTGGAGTGTGACAGAGGTGGTATCAGAGCTCTAGGTTTACAATCCTTAATATAGAAGATAGATAGAGATGCATGAGCACTAGAGTAAGTATTGATTAAGATAACTACGGAGCATAGGATCATGTCTCGTCCAATTGTGTCTTCCTTTGATATATATTTGCATTAAGTATGCGTAGTGAGTCTGCTAATGTTTATTCTTCTTATCAGTATCGAGATGCCTCCGCGTTGTGGTAGAGGACGAGGTTGAGGCCGTCCTAGGTGGGAGTTACCTTCTGAAGAAGGTTCAGTAGGAGGGAATAGAGGAGATGAAGTTCCTCCTGTGCCACCAGTAGATGTGGCTCATATGGCATAACAGTTAGATCAGCTGCAGAGAAATTATGAGGTATTAGCTAAGTTTATTACTCAGCAGAGGCAGCAGCAAGCTCCTCCAATCCAGGTAGTTCCAGAAATCCCTGTGCCTCCGGTAGTCCCACCACCGGTAGTATGTCAAGAAGAAGGAGTATCTTTTGAGTTAAAGCCCTTGGAATATAAGGGAGAAGTAGATCCTATAGATTTTATGGAAGAGATAGAAGAGAAAGTTCAGATTTTAAGAATTCCTGATAGAAGAGCCATAGAGTTTGTGGGTTACTTGATGAAGGCGGAAGCAAAGGACTGGTTCAAAAGAAGCATTTCTGGTATGCTTTGGGATAATGAAGAGTTATCACGGGAGAGATTCAGAGAATTGGTCCTGGATGAGTTCCTTCCAGAGAGTGTTAAGGACGCTAAATCCATTGAATTTGAGAGATTGGTGCAGACTCCTGGCATGAGTGTTTCTACGTATGCCAGGAAGTTCAGTCAATTGAGGAAGTTTGCTCCTGCATTGGTGTACGGATTCAGCAGTTCCGTAGAGGTTTGGTGGCTTAATTGTTTAAACTTCTAGTTGCTTTAGAATTTGATTCTTATTCCAAGTTGGTAGATAAAGTAAGAATAATTGAGAACAGGGAAATGGAAGCCAGATTAGAGAGGGAAGAGAAGAAGAAGGTTAAAGTTGGAAGTTCTTCTTGGCAAGAGAGTGGGGTAAAAAGTATGAATATTTTGCCTTGCTCAGCTTCTCAAGGGGGATTTAGGGGACCACCAGGGAGATCCCAGCAGAGACTGAATCCCTCTAGATTTGTTCCTCAAGTGAGCCATAATGCAGTCAGTTTCGCACCACCTAGGACTAACCCTTTTTGTCCTACATGTGGTAAGTTTCATAGAGGACCTTGCTTCTTTGGGTCAGGCACATGTTATGGGTGTGGATAGCATGGTCATCTTCTTAAAGATTGTCCACAGCCTTTTTTTGGAGTTAGACATCAGGCTTCTCAGGCAACAGTTTAGATGAGTAGAGAGAGGAGCATTAGTCAGCAGCCAGGAGGAGGTAAAGGTAATTTGGGCAGGACTATTGAGGCTGACAGAGGATCAGGTCAGCATGAGTCTCAGGTTTCGGGATCAACTCCTATGGGTACAGGCAGAGGGAGAGTCTTTGCTCTAGCACAGCATGAAACCCAGTCATCCAACATAGTGGTTACAGGTATTCTTCCGATTCAAGCTTTGAATGCTAGAGAATTATTTGATTCGGGAGCTACGCATTCATTTGTATCATCATGTTTTGCTAAGAAGTTGCATGTGCCTTGTGTTTTGCTTAAGAATGTGTTGGTTGTGTCTACTCCTTTAGAGGAAGAGATTGAAGTTCATAACACCTATCCAACCTGTGTGGTTAGCATTGGTGGTAAGAGCTTAAATGTGGATTTAATTGAATTGTCAGTATTAGAGTTTGATGTAATTCTGGGCATGGATTAGTTGTCCAAGCACTATGCCATTATAGATTGTAATGGGAAGAAGCTTATCTTTAAGCCACCTTCGGGTGAAGAATTTGAGTTCCAAGGGGAACAGAGCGAAGTGCCATATAATGTTATATCTGCCATTGGGACAATAAGATTGTTGAGAAAGGGTTGCCAAGGATATTTGGCATATGTCCGGGATACTAGTAAGAAAGTGAAAGAATTGGAGCAGATTCCAATAGTCAATGAGTTTTCGGATGTATTTCTTGAAGAATTGCCTAGTTTGCCTCCGGATAGAGAGATAGAGTGCGGTATAGAGTTGCTACCTGGCATGAGTCTGATTTCTATTCCTCCCTACCGTATGACTCCAGTTGAGTTGAAAGACTTGAAAACTCAGTTGCAAGATCTGCTTGACAAAGGATTTATTAGACCCAGTAGTTCACCATGGGGAGCACCTGTACTCTTTGTGAAGAAGAAAGATGGTTTTATGAGGCTATGCATAGACTACAGGCAGCTCAACAAGGTAACTATCAAGAACAAGTATCCTTTGCCAAGGATAGATGATTTATTTGATCAGCTGCAAGGTGCAAGTCATTTCTCCAAGATAGACTTGAGGTCGGGATACCTTCAGTTGAGGATTCGGATTGAGGATATATCGAAGACGGCATTTCGAACCATATATGGACACTATGAGTTCGTAGTGTTGCCATTTGGATTGACTAATGCACCAACTACATTTATGGATTTGATGAATAAGGTGTTCAGGCCATTCTTGGATAAGTTTGTTATAGTGTTTATTGATGACATTCTTGTGTATTCCAAGAGTAAAGAAGAGCATGAAGAGCACCTTAGAGTTGTGTTGCAGATTTTGAGGGAGCATCAACTGTTTGCCAAGCTTTCGAAGTGTGAATTCTGGCTTGAGAATGTGAGCTTTCTGGGGCACATAGTGAGCAAAGAAGGGATTAGAGTTGGTCCTGAGAAGGTTGATGAAATTCTTAGTTGGCCTAGACCCACGAATGTTTCAGAAGTTAGAAGTTTCTTGGGTTTGGCAGGCTACTACAGGAGATTTGTTCAAGACTTTTCCAAAATTGCAGCTCCTTTGAGCAAGCTTACTTAGAAGGAAATTAAATTCCTATGGTCAGATGCATGTGAAGAGAGCTTCCAGAAGTTGAAAACTTGTCTCACTACGGCACCTGTTTTAGCTTTGCCGTCAGGTGAATGAGGATATGTAGTGTATTACGATGCATCCCGAGTAGGGCTTGGTTATGAGCTCATGCAGTGTGGAAGAGTGATAGCTTATGCTTCGAGGCAATTAAGGAAGCATGAGATGAACTATCCAACTCATGATCTTGAGATGGTTGCAGTAGCATTTGCATTGAAGATTTGGAGACACTACTTGTACGGTGAGAAGTGTGAGATTTTCACAGATCATAAGAGTTTGAAGTACATATTTCAACAGAAAGATCTCAATCTTAGGCAAAGAAGATGAGTTGAATTGCTTAAGGATTATGAATGCGAAATCTTATATCACCCAGGGAAGGCCAATGTGGTAGCGGATGCACTGAGCAAGAAGTCCTTGGGGAGCTTGTCCCATATTCAAGTGAATAGAAGGTCCCTAGTGAGGAAAGTGCAAGGATTGCATGATATGGGAATCAGTTGGAAATTGTCAAATTCAGGAGTGCTTGTGGAAAATTTCCAAGTTAAGCCGATTCTCATTTATCAAATTAGAGAAGCTCAAGATAGAGACCCTCAGTTGGTGAAGATAAAGAATGAAGTGGGATCAGAAAAAGCTCCAGGATTTCATATGGTTGATGGCTTGTTAAGGCATGGTAGTAGACCGTGTGTTCCAGCAGTCGATGGGTTGAAAGATATGATTCTTAAGGAAGCACATTATACCAAGTACAATGTGCATCCAGGTGCAACAAAGATGTACCATGATATCAAGAATTCATATTGGTGGAGTGGAATGAAAAGAGATGTTGCTGAATATGTGGCCAAATGTCTAACTTGTTAGCAAGTCAAGTTTGAGCATCCGAAACCGTTGGGGTTGCTCCAAGAGTTGCCATTGCCGAAATGGAAATGGGAGAGGGTGACCATGGATTTCATGGTCGGACTGCCAAGAACTTCAAGAGGCTATGACTCGATATGGGTCATTGTGGATAGATTGACCAAGTCGGCCCATTTCCTACCAGTCAAGACGACCTATGGAGTTTCTCAATATGCCCAGATTTATGTGGATAAGATTGTTAAACTTCATGGAGTACCAGTCTCAATCATATCAGATAGAGGTACTCAGTTTATCTCGAGGTTTTGGCAGAAATTGCAAGAGTGTCTGGGTACTCAGCTTGATTTCAGCACCGCTTTCCATCCGCAAATAGATGGGTAATCAGAGAGGACCATCCAAACTCTAGAAGACATGTTGAGGATGTGTATTCTAGACTTTGGAGGGAATTGGGATGCTCACTTGCCATTGATTGAATTTTCCTACAACAACAGCTATCATTCCATGATTCAAATGTCTCCTTATGAAGCTTTGTATAGAAAAAAATGTAGATCTCCATTGTGTTGGGATGAAGTTGGAGAAAAACATATTGAAGGACCGGAATTGATAAGGTACACTTCAGAAAAGGTTCCATTGACTCGAGAAAGATTGAAGACAGCTCTCAGTCGCCAAAAGAGTTATGCCGATCCGAAGAGAAAGGATTTTCAATTTTCCATTAGAGATCTTGTATTTCTAAAGGTCTCTCCAATGAAAGGAGTTCTACAGTCTGGCAAAAGAGGTAAGTTGTCTCCAAGATTTATTGGACCTTTTGAGATTTTGAGTAAGGTGGGGGAGGTTTCCTACAAGTTGGCATTGCCTCCTAGTATGTATAAGGTACATTCGGTATTCCATGTATCAATGCTTCAGAAGTATGTTGCCGATCCTTCTCATGTGTTGCAAGTGCCGAAAGTGGATCTCTAACCAGATTTGTCATATGAAGAGATCCCAATTTCTATTATAAATCGAATGGTTAAGAAGCTAAGGAACAAGGAGATACCAATGGTTAAAGTCTTGTGGAGAAACCAAGCCATGGAAGAATGCAAATGGGAGAGTGAGCGAAGCATGTAAGATAAATATCCCCATTTATTTTAGGCTTGAGACAAATTAGTATAAATTTGAGGACGAATTTATTTAAGGGGGGAAGAATGTAATATCTGCCAATTTTTTTGTATTTTATTAAATTGTATGTTTGGAGAATTAATTAATTTCAAATATGAATGTTTGAGAATTCCAGAATTTTTGATTTGCAGTTGTAGGATTTGTGAGGATAATTGCATGATTCTAGAGAAATAATTTGATAAAGTGTAAAACATAAAAGTTATGAGTTTATATCTTAACTAGAATTTTGTAAAATGGCTTAGCAGAATTCTATGTATGTGAGGAGTTATGCCTCATTGAGTAGGACTGGTTTGGGTTAATGTGTTTGCTAGGAAATCTGAGTCTGTTTGAATTTACTGGGAATGACTAAGACAGATTGAGCTAAAGGTATAAAATGAAAAATGTTCCTTTGTGTGTTGTGATATTGGCTGTAAAATTTCAGAATTTTTAGATAAGTATACCCCAGTGGAGAGTGGATTATATCAGACCTGTTCGGATGGATTTTGGGACAGTAAGTCCTGTTGATTTTGGAGAGTCACCATGGTCAGTATAGTTGTCTTTATGATTTGAATTTTTGATATGTTGAGCCTCTGTATGTCTATTTTAAGTGACAATTAGCAAAAAGGCATATGCAAGGTGGCATATGTGAAGAGAAAAGGCAAAGAGGATTCGGCGATGAGAAAAGGCGAAGAGGATTTGACGAAGAGGTTTGGCGAAGAGGATTTGGCTAAGAGGTTTGGCGAAGAGGAAAGGCGAGGTGGCATTATGAGAAGAGGCATTATACGAAGAAGGAATGTGCAAAGTGGTAGTTCGCGAAGAAGATTTTGGCGAAGAGGGAGATAAGCAAAGCGAAGAGGCGAAGAAGCATTCCTGAGGTGGCATATGCGAGGAAGAGTTCACGAAGAAGAACTAGCGAGGAGAGTTTGGCGAGGCAGCATATGCGAGGTGACATATGCGAGCTGGATTAGTGAAGTGGCATTGCTGAATCAGTTTGGTGAGTTGGGAAGTGTGAGCTGGGAAATGCGAGGCCGATTGGCAAGCTGGCAAGCGTGTTTTCTGGGGGCAGTGGTCTATTTAACTCCAGCAACCCAGTAACGTTTTTACGATTTTTGCTTCCTTCTTTCTTCGTTAAATTCAATCTTTTCTTATATTAATTTTATTTTATTTTCTAAGGTATTAATACTCAAATTAATGCATTAGACTTTTAGATTATTCCATATTAAGGCAGAAATCATCAGATTTGAGCAAGAAATCTCAGGATTTTCAGTATTGAAGAAAATAAGGTAAATTTTCTTCCAAAATTATTTTCTTTAGATTTATTTAAGTCTATGGGTTAGAATAATTAATATTGGGTATATAGAATTTATTGCAAGTAGTCTGAAGTCATTAATGGTAATTAATGTATGAGAAATTAGAATGTTGAGACTGTCATGAATAGTGACATGAACAGTAACTTCAAATTAAATGCAGATTTTCTTTAAGAGATAAATAAAATGGTTGTTGGGAATTAAAAATAGAGACTCTAAGATGGTTAATTATTCAAAAATCATATTAAATATTATTGATTTGGAGAAAATCCTAATTTTGTATATTTGGGAAAAATTTCTTAGGAGGAGATACTCAAATTAATTGAGGAATTAGAGTTGAGCAGATTACTAAAGAGAAATTTAAGAGAAATTGTGTAAGAGGTAAGTATGAACATCTTATTTGATTATTGTTCTTTGAAATTAATATGACCAAGTATTCTTATATTTGTTCATCCATATTTATATATATATTTGTATAATGTGAATGACTTGATCAACCTTCTTGGATCAAGTTCATATGTTTCTTGTTTGTTTAAACCGATTTGAATGATGATATATGATGATGGTCTTGTGACCAATATGCTTATTGTGAGATTGAAACCCCATGACCCCATGGATAGAACGCTCTTCCCATTGAGAGTAAATTCATTGGTCCATTGTGCACTTTGGGAGCCCAGCTGATAGGGTTTTTATCAGTGTTCCACCTAGAGGGGACCATGAGCTCTAGGCATATGCCTGGCCAAGCATGCGTTCATGTTGAAGTAGCAAGGCTACTGATACGTATGTTATGACATGAGATCAGTTCTATCAGATGAGATTTGATAATGCCATTCTTTGTGGGCATCTCATATTCTAAATGTGATTTGATATTGCCAAATTATTATGAGCACCCTTGTTCTTTCAAGTAAAGCTTATGATTCTTTTATACCTATATGTATAAATATTTGTTCATGACCATGATTCGATATTCAGATTCTTGATTTATAATGTTCATATCTTACTGAGTTGAAGGTTCACTCCTCTTCTGTGGATTTCAGGTGATAGCATAGCTTGTGAAGGAGCTAATAGAGAAGATCCAGCTTCTTGATCTATTCTTCCAAGAAGTTTCATTGTAATAATTTTTGAGATATTTTGTATGTTCATTAATTGGTACTATGACATGATATGTATTTGTGAGTATATTCTAGAGCTCCGTAGTCAGTCATTGAGGATACCAATATTTTGATGTATGAATTATTACCTTTTGGGTACTCTTGTTCCTTAGTGATATGAGATGCATCTTTTGATCATTAAGGAACAGGAGAAATCTATGAAATGATAATTGTAAAGATATGATTGATGTTTAATTGAATGTATAGAAATGATCATTGTATGATAATATATAATATTGTAATTGATATAATTGTGTATGAGATTTATGATATGTGAGTTCTACGGGTTTATGGTGGCCTTAAGCCTACCCTTGCCGTACGACCGTCGCACTACTGGAGTTAGGGTGTGACATTAAGTCTCTCCTTCATTTGGTTCTCCTGCT
>CANXYC010317126.1:0-17146 GCA_948193065.1 Aleurites moluccanus | reverse complement strand
CATGCATTTTAGGTCTCACTCAATCAAAGGGCCCAAAGACATCACTCCTGTTGTATAGGAGAGACAAATCCTATCTTGATCACTCAACATCCCTCTACATAATTTGTGGTATATCCAATTGCTGTTTTTATAGTACATCCTGTTACGGAAGACGTTCAACAATATCAAGATATACAACTCCTTATGTTGGGATCTTTGATGATCTCAAGTCAAAGGATCGTACTATTATCATCACTATGAGAAATACTTATGACACTCATACAACAATCCATGTAGTATTCTCATGATGGGTCAATCTAGTATATAGTTCTCCAACATGTACTTATGTGTTGACTTGATATCTCATATCCATGACTGTTGTCATCAGTCACTACACATAGTAGTCTCGACGTATTATTGATATCCCATTTCACAATAATATTTGACTAGAGATGATTTTAGAATATCTTATTCTAGGGACATTATTATAATAATTTATATTACGTAGTTATTCAAATAATCATAATAATGAAAGCCATATATAAATCATGATATAAAATGTACCAAAAATAATCATCTGATAATTGGTCTTTAGGGTACAAATCCAACAGATTAAAGGAAGATAAAGTTTATATTGCAAAGGATTAGAAAAGTTTAAAGAGGAAAAAAAAATTTTCCAAATTAGTGGAAAATGAGACCCACCAATTTTACCATCTTTTTACACATGTTAAAGAACAAAATAATTTTTATTTTTCTTCAAATATGGGCCGGCCACTTGGAGTTTTTTTTTAACCAAATAGTTTTCTTTAATTTTAATAATTAATCCTTATGCTTAATACTTGTCAAATTTAAAGAATTAACATATTTTCCACATTTATCATTACTTTGCCAACTAATAAGGTGTATTTATGAAATAAAATAAATTAAATACCCATTCTAAATGGGATGGTCGGCCACTTTTCTTCAAGGAGAAAGAAGTTTAGTTGATTTTTTACTTCTTACACTTCTTCAATTCATACTTAGTAAACACATGTCTCATTTCTAGATTTTTCTACTTCTTTCTTCCATTTCTATTGGATATAAAAATGGAGTATTGATAATTAAAAAGGAGGATGAGAAAACAAATTGAGTAATTCAAATGCTATGGCCGAACCACCATGCCCACTTATTTGAAAATTTTTCTTAACCTTACTTCATAGAATTCAATCTTCCAAGCTAGAAAGAGTTAGATGTTTAATGGAAATTGATTATGGAAGATCAATCAAGTTACAAATCGAGGAATTATAGAGATAAAGTGGAGTAAAGGTTCAAGTATCTAAAGTAAATTCTTAAACTTACTTTAATTTAATGGATTTGATCATTTGAGTTGTAAAAGTGATGATATAAAGAAGTTGGATTAGGGTTTTAAGAATTTATGGGTAAACAGAAAATTGTAGCTCAAATTTCGTGACTTTAATGAAAGAATTTGGAAAAGTGTAAAATATAAAAATTCTAGATATATGTCTTAATTATATGCCTCTAAAGGATTTTACAAAATTTGAAGTGAGTAATAATATGTGTGGAACTGATATGGATTGATTCCCATCAAAATATGCTACCGTATTTTGTAAATTTGAGAACTTTAGATTCTGAATTAGGAAAAGTTTAAAACAAGAAAAATATTCATTTATATATAATATAAACATGTATAAAATATTTTTATAATTTTATGTACATGGGTTGAGTTATAGTCCTAAAAGTGAAGTCTGCCTTGACATAAATTGCAGGACAGTAGGACTGATTTTGGAAAATCATTTATAATTGTATAATATTTAGATTGACTTGAAATTTAAATATGTTATAGTTTCATATGTCTATTTTAAGTAAAAAAATAATCAAAGAAATTGGACAATTTTAGCTTGATTTATAAATAATTTTATAAAGACTACCAGAATTAGAAGTTGACTAAAAGTTTATAAAGTAAAACTCTAGGTTTAAGGATTGAAGAAAATTAATTAGACTAAAGTTAGAATTAAAGTAATTTCATGTAAATGAGTTCGGGTTTATACTTAAATGATGTGTAGCTTTAAGAGAAGAGGATGCAAATAATGATGTAGATACGTACCCTAAGTGAAAAAAACAAAGTTGTATTTTGACTAGTGCTACAAGAGGTGAGTAATGGATACACTATTGTACTTGTATTTGCATCCTATGTGCTTATTTTAAATGTCCTTGCCTTACGTGAATATTTGATTGATCGAACCTACATTTGTCATTGATTATTGAATTGATTCTTTGATGTGATATTTGAACCATATTGATTAAACCTTATATGTATTGAATTTTGACTTGTTCCATCCTTGACATTTATATATTTTGTTATATGATAGAAATATCTAAGTAAGCATTGTGCACAATGATATGTGGACTCCAACTAGGAGGGATTAATTGTCTTAGTCATAAAGACTGGCCCTCTTATGTATATGTGGGGGAGTATGTCTCAAAATTGGCTTGTACTCTCATATTATAGATGTAGACCAAAAGTTACTGTCGTATTGATTTGATATATGATAAATTGATTTTAAATTGCCTACATTGTCTCCATTCCTTATTTGATATTATTTGTTATACTTGTTCCTCTATATTTGTTTATATAACCATGACCATCTTTGTGAACTAGCCTTGCTTACCTAGCCTTACAAGCATGGTAGTGTATCTATTGCTCACTAAGTATTTATACTCACCATGTGGTTGTTTATATTTTTCAAGAGTAATCTAGAGCAAGTGAGTTTCCAAGTTAAATTCTTCTCCGAACTTGGGACATCCAAGCTCCAATGTAGATATTCTCTTTTGTGGAGTTATGTGTAAATTCTTAGAAGCTCCATAGGTACTATTAAGGTATAGTTAGTTGTAAGTGACTTATATTCGAATTGTACAAATGAATATGAATATCTTGGTGTGTGTATATATATATAATGTTTAATGAATGTCACATTTGGGATCATTTGAGAACTTGTATTCTTTAGTCATGTGAATTGATGAAATGTGAAATCATATGAGAATTATTATATGTGATATTTGATAAAATGTGAGGAAGTGTTGAAGTGAGGAAATAAGGATGATATAGAAGTGTTAGATATGCAGGTTGTGATTCTGGGAAATGATTGATCTGGGAATTGTTAGATATGTGATTTGAGGTTTTACGAGTATTGACTAGTAATCGTGTCCCATACCCTAGAACCCTTATATCTCTAAAGTGGGGATGTAACATATCACCTCGAATTTATCATTTTGGTTCTTCTTTTCTTTGAGATTCTTTCTTTTGGATTTATTTCTTGCAACAAATTCACCAAACTTCTATGTAAGCAAGGCAATTTCTTCATTTTTCATCCTCATCACTAGAGGAATCATCTTTGTCTTCAACAGTTGCTTTTAAAGCAACTTCTTTCTTTTTCTTGAAAGTTCTTTCTTATTCTTTGTCTTTTATGGCTTCTCTATTGCTAATCTTTAGTTCAAAGGTCATTAGATTTCCCACCAAGTCTTCAAGATTCATGAAATTGAGATTTTTTTACTCTTCTATGGCATCCACCTTGACATCAAAATTTTCCAGTAAATATCTTAAGAGCTTAGTGATTAGCTCCTTTTGTGTGAATACTTTGTCAAGACCCTTTAAGTCATTCACAATTATTGTGAATCTCTTGTAAATGTCACTTATGGTTTCATCCTTTTTCATGATGAAATTTTCAAAATATGATGTGAGCATGTTTACTTTGGTATCTTTGATTTGACTTGTTCCTTCATGAGTGACTTCAAGCACATCCCATATTTGCTTAGTCGACTCACAAGTGAAAACTCGATTAAATTTCGTAGCGTAAATAGGACAAAATAACAAGTTTATAGCCTTGAAATTATTTGACATTTTTTTTTTTATCTTTAGTCGTATGGCTAGAAGCAGCTTTAGGAGTGGTTGAATTATCTTCCATTGGTATAAATGACCTTTTTTCGATAACTTCCCATACTTTCATTCCCTTGGAACAAATATGCATCCGCATTCTTACTTTGCATTGATTGTAGTTAATACTATGAAATAGTGGTGGCCTTGTAAAACATTGTCATTCATTAAATGTGAAAGTTGAAGTAGAAGTGTTTGCCATATTAACGAATTGAAAATTCTAAAAATTGTTAGATTTTGAATAAACTAGAACACAAGCTCTGATATTAATTGTGATCCCAATATGACAATAATCCTAGAGAGGGGTGGATAAGATTATAAAATTCTAATACAATTCTCACCCTAAATGCAATATAACAATAAATATAATGCAAATATATTCAAGTAGAGCAAGGGTTAGGAAAATCTTAGCAAATTATTTTTATAATGGTTCGGAGCACAAATCTTCTCCTACGTCCACTTGTACCCAAACCTTATAATAGTTCTTTCCGGGATTTCGCCTTTATAATAGTTTGTTCAGGATTTCACCCAACAATGGGATACCACCCACTATTATAAATATTTTTTTTAATATAAAGAGGTTACAAGTGTTTCTAACACTAAAAAAAGTTATCTTAAGAATATAAGATGAAGAAAAATAGCTTTTACACTTCTTTAACACAAAATAAAAAAGATTAAAGCATAAGTATTCAAGTTTATAAGAGAGAATGAAGTATGGAGCTTTTTCAATAGAATAGTCTTGTATACCTTTCAATAATATTCTAAAAGTCTTATTCCAACTTCAAATGGTCTTTTATTTATAGTTTTCAGGTCTTATATAATAAATATGACCGTTTGGATGCATTAAATGCAAGATCTCCCATAAAAATTATTTCCAAAGGCTATTTTTTTAAACAGAGTTGTCAAATATGCAAATATAACGAATAACGGGTGTTAAACCATGAAAGAGAAACCATAACGGGCAAGAAAATTCTTTTTATGTCTCAAACCATTTTGCATGTCAGTCTGTAATGGACATGAATATTTTCTTCACAGACATTACAAGGAAGGTTGTAACGGGTCTTACTAATGCTTAATGGGCATGAAAAAACCTTCTGTGTCTCCACTGAATTTCAATTTTTTTGAGGTAATGGCCGTTAGGATAGTAGTCATGGGCATTATCTTTTATATTATTTTCCATGTATCTCCTGTAAAAAGACTTCAAACAATAATAATACAGTTTATGGAGCACAAAATAACTCAGCTATGAGGTTTCACATACATCTTCAAAATCAATAAGGGTTCAACATATTTGGAAACATCTGCATTTCTATCAAGCAAAGTAATAACTATTTCATGTAAGAGAAAGGATAGGTTATTGAATAGTTGTTTATAAGGGTTAATGTAATTAGTTATCCTTATGTCTATAATCCAAGAGTGAATGCCACTGGTTGAAGCATAAGAGAGACATAGGGAAAAAAATCTACTTGTATAGCTATTGCTATTTAAGACTGACTGATGTCTAAGGATTGTGGCTGTAATTCAATTCTTTCCCTTCATAAGACTTTGCATGTTTTGTTACAACACAGTAAACATCAAAGAGAGTTCTTCAATTTTGTTATTTGTCATATTTGCTTCTTATTCCAATAGAGTTTTAGAACACTTTTCACTTTGATTATAGGATATGACATGCGCTGTTATCCCACATTTATCCCTAAGTTCTTCTCTGCCCTTTTGTGTATACCATTTAGGATATCCAACTAATTTAAAACATTTATCTTTAATATGGCATCTAGATTATAATAAGTGCAATGGCCTTTAGCTGGATCATATTTTCTAACTTTTCTCCTGTAGCTTTGATTTTTACTAAGCAAAGCAACTGATTCTACGTTCTCAAAGAAATTCATAACTACTTGTCTTTGTGATTCTATTTTCAGAATTACAGAGTAAGCTCTATTAACAATTGGCAGAGGTTTTAACAATAGAATCTAATTTATTGTTTATTCATATCCCTCATGTAATCCCATTAGGATCTGCTTAGCCTATTTCTATTTTCAATTTCTTGTATGTGTTTTGCAATATCACATTCACAAGTAGGAATCAACTCTATGCTTGCAAGTTCATCCTATAAATTCTTCAATTTTGTAAAACAAACTGCTATAGAATCATTTCCTTATAATATTGAAGAGATTTTCCTTTTGATTTGATAAATCAATAGGCCATTGCTTTCACCAAAGCATTTTGAGATCTCATTCCACAATTCTTTGGTATTTGTTGTGTATACGAAGGCTTTTACAAGCTCTTTGGACATAGAGTTCAATATCTAAGATGTGATAATGTAATCACATATTTTCTACTATCTATAAGCTTCTTATTATGGTTCTAATGGATTTATTTTGCCATTAATAAATCCTAGTTTTCTAGTTAATGATGATGTTACTAGCACCATACCTGGATGATCTTATGTCTGTAAAGCCATTGGATCAATGTTTGAGTGATTTTGGTTCGTGCTTGTTGTTTCTTTTGCTTTTTATGACTCAACTTCTTCATTGTTTACTGCTTTCATTGATTACTTTTAAGTTTATAAGTTTGTTTGTTTTGTGAATTCTGTGTTTTGTTTCACGGAAAAGAAAAGAAAATTTGTGGTTCTTAAAAGGAGTTTTTGGGTTTTCTCTGTTTAACTATATTGATTTATTAATTAGTTTATCATAAGCCAGTCAGGAAATCTGTTAGTTGTTTTTAGCTTATTTGATAAGTTTTTCTTGCTATTATAATTGTTAGGATTTATTATGCCACTTGGCATATTCGTTAGCCAAGCTGGCAATCCTATTCTCTAAAGCACACCATCCTCATATTCTTTTCTTCTTCCCTATATATAAAGATGTTCAATCTTAGTTTTTATAACAACTTTTAATAAGAAATAAAATTTCATTCAATCAGTTTTCATGGTAACAAAACGGGTTTCTATCTTCATTTGTAGGGCTGAGATCCATTAGTTTCTAATTACCTACTACTTTACCAGTGACATAACCATCAAACTATTAGAATACCAAATTACTCGTGAAATCTACTTGAATTATCAAGCGGCAACTAGACCAGTCTAATTACCACTTGAGGCACTTGAGAGGGGAGTGTTGAGATATTAAAATATCACATTGGTGAATTACAAAAATAAATACCAAAATATAAATGAATAGAGAACCTAACCATATTGGCTTAACTCAAGCTTTGTAGTTAAGTTGATCTAATTAATAATATTAGAAAATAACCCACATTCTCTTCAAATTATCAAATTGCCCCTCATTACTAAGCAAAACTAATAATTTTCTTCTCCAATCAGTATAATTCGAATCCCTACCAACATAGAAAAAACAAATAGATCGGGGGTCGATTTTTCGTTGATACTGGCCTTTGGATCTTGGATTTCATGTAAAATTTTTGTTATCAAGGTTAGAGTTATCACAATACTACTGAAAGTTTAGAAGATGGATAAATAATATTGGGCAATCAATTATCCGAGTTTGGTAAAAAAAATTATCTTTTTATGCTCTTTTTCTCTAGTACTCTAAAAAATTTGTTTGATTTCCTTAAAAAACAAAGGTGTGTATTCTAAATGAGAGAGAGATTTAAAAGTGTAGTTTTCTTAAAATTTAAAATAAAATTACTTATTAATCTAATTCTAACAAAATTTGTTATGGTAATATGGTCACCCTAAAATAAATATAATATATCTTATTTCTTACCATTAATTTTTTTTAACTTTAATTATATATTTGTATGTGTGCACATGCAAACCAAAAAATTTTCAAAAACGTCATGTGACACATTTATTTAATAATTTTATCACATTACTATCATAATTTGTCCCGCCCTGAACCCGAAGACATGTGAATGGTACTAGGAAAAGGGAAAGCATAATGCTTCCAAATCCCGTAGTAAGACTGACACATCATTAGATGACAAATCTGATATATGACAGTAGTAACTATCATAAAACCAACGCTATAACCCATCAGTTAAGCAAAATATGAGCACAAATCAAAACACTGCCCATCAGGGCTACCATATCCATCAAATTATTATCATTACCATAGAAATATTTTTGCTTAATATAATATCAATCAACCGAGGAAGCTTAGCTATCCTCTGACTCAAAAAAACTTAAATTTTCAAGAAATAAAGATAATGAAGCCAACAAAGGAAACAACAATACGAAGCTCTAAATTTACAAACGGAATAGTTATTAAATATAAAATCTTTACTAAGGAGTAATAAATGGCATATTCGACTCAACACTAATCCAAATTTTGATAATCACCTGCAAACTAAAAAAATAGGTATCAGGACTGAGCATATAATTCAATGAGCTATATAGTATAATATAACCAACCACTTATACATTAAATTATACAATGCAGTATGCCCAATCATTATATCATCATCATAATATCAAACAGAACATTCCTATAAGGAACTATTCATCAAATCACAGGATCACATTATCAAACAGGAAAGAGAATTAGTCAACAAGTACCACCCTATGTAATACCTGAGACTTGGATTGCATGATCAAGGTTGAGTATGGTAGAACTTAAATATATTTCCTTGAGCTCTTAGATGAGTTTGCTTGATTTGTTAGCTTAATTCCATGTGTTTACTTGATAAAATGGTATAACATGTTGTGTTTGAGTATAGATTGCTCTTAGAAAGGTTCTATGTTAATTTTTTTTTTCCTTAGATGTGTTTAAATGAGTTTTGGCCAAGTTAGAATGGAGAAAATCTTGAGAAATGCTTTATAACCTTTTTCACGGGCATGAAAATGTCCTCTGTCTGAATTTTAGAATTTCACCAAGAATACTTAAATAGTGACCTTCACAAGAGTGAATGGTTGGGGCCTATAAATAGAATCCTCATTTTCTTCATTTCTCAACTTTCTCATTTCAGCTTCCTTACTTTTTTCTTCATAAATTCTTCTCAACCACCCAACTAAATCTTTCTTGCTTTATTTATTCTGTTATTTATGATAAGAGATTGAAGAATCATTACTTCGAGAACCTTAAGAAACTAAATTCCTCAAGAAATCTATATTTCTAAGGTTTTAAGGTATTTTCTCAAAACTCATTCATAAGTTCAAGTTAAGTTATTCTATGGTTAGAATAGTTGTTTATGAGTTATGTATAGATGTTTATAAGCATTGAATGCTATTTATTATGGTTAAAATGGAAGATATAAGGATTTATGATTTTTAGGTGAATAGTAGTTATTTTTTTGAATCTTCTATTTTTCTTCTAAGAGATAATTAAATTGATGTTAGGAAGCATGTTTAGACTCTTTGAAATGTTTAGAATCATAAGGATTACTCTTGTTATAAGTGTATTTGGTAAAACCCTAATTTTGGATGTTTGAGGATTTTAGTTTAGGAGTGGAGAACTCAAAGGATTAAGAAGGTTATGGCTTATTCAAGGTGTTTGAGAATTTTCTTAGAGATAAGTTATGAACTATGTTAATATATATTGCATCATATGAGAAAATGCTTGAATCTTTCTTCAAACTCTATGCATTACCATTATGAACAATTCGTTACTTTGAAATTCGAATGAATGAATTCATTGTTGATATCCTCCTAAAAATAGCCACTTATATGAAAGAATGACTTAGTTATCTTTCTTGAACTAAGATCATTAACAAGCCCTAATTATGACTAATAAAATGAATATATATTTACATGTTTGACCGTCTCTTGGCCATTGTGAATCTTTGAGATTTTCAAGCTAAAATGATCTGATGAGATACATACGTAATATAACGCTTTTCCCAATGAGAGTAAATTCATTGGTCCAATATGCACATCGAAAATCCAACTGATAGGGTTGTTATTAATGTCCCACTTAGAAGGGAACGAGAAACTATAGGCGTATGCCTGTGCCAGCATACAAAGATGTTGAAGTAGCAAGGCCTACTAATACTCTATGACATGATATAATTAGTTCTATCTTATATTATAATTTGATAACGCCATTCATTATGGGCACTCCTATGTTTAAATGAAAGTTATGACTTCTCTCATGATATGATTTCTTCTTACCTATGAATTTTTCTTTCATTATGTTGTTCCAAAAGCCTATAAACATATATGTACATGTTCATAATTGATTCCCATGATTCTTAAGATAACCTTGAGCATTAATATGGTTTATATCTTCTTGAGTTGAAAGCTCACCCCTCTTATGTGGATTTCAGGTGATCGGGTAGCTCGAGAGAGAGCTAATTCCGAAGATAGAGCTTATTGATTTCTTCTTCACATAAAGACTTTTTGATATAATTTTGTTAAACACTATATATGTTATGTAATAATGTCTATTGAGAAGTATACTCTTAGAAGCTCCGTAGATGTGTATTGGGGATGTTTATTATTTTGTTGCCTTGGATGGCGTTCTATGTAGAGTTTTTCTTGTTCCATATTGATGTTAGGACTATCTTTTAATCGATTGGGAACAAGAGAATATTTCATGACAGAATAATTTATATATATATATATATATATATATGGATGTTTTGCATGATGCAAGTCTAATATTTGTGTATGATTCAAGTTAATTGTGGAATCTACGGGTTTATGATGGCCTTATGTCACGACCCATTTCCTGATCGAGACGGTCCTAGGATGCAAGAGATGCCAATGGCGACCGGCACCCATAGAACTCAGTATCACATGCATTTATCTATAACCATAAATTAATTAATCAATTTACTTAGTTACTATTCATTCTGCAATTCTGTAACATCCATCATCATATATCATATCAATACTCAAATATCCATCATCATATATCATATCAATAATCAAATATCATATAATATCATACAAATATGTTCATATCCTAACTAACCCATACATACCCCATGGAGCAGCTAGATTATGAACACCGAAAAATATAATATTCAGAATAATTACATTGATAACAAAATACTGCAGGAATCCACAAAGAGTCTGAAATTGGGATTCTGTTATCTACTCAACACCTGAAATGGTAAACAAAGAAAGGGGTGAGTATATAAGATACTCAGTAAATCTAATATACATCACCAATAAATATTGTTTGGATAAATAACAATTAATAACAGATGAAACAATGATGTCAATATGTCAATATTATCAGATTACATAATCAATAACGGGTAATGACAAAATGATCAATAGTCATATCAAAGGTTTGGTATAATATGGTAAGATAGATAAAGGGCCAGAATAGTATGGACTATATGTAAACATACAGTCAATCTCATATCACTAAGCATAAGACCGATCAGGTCTTACGGCTAGGACCAAAACCCTACCTAGCTAGGGCATCAGTAAACAATGTGGACATTGCCGACAGTATGTACCCACTACCCTGTCAGAGTGGCATCTCTGTCAAGCCATATTAGGGTCAATATAAGAGTGAAATATATCATTAGATACCATTATGTAACAATGATATCACCAATAGCAATTATCTCAATATCAATCATTTCAAGTAGCAATTGGATCAAAGGAATAACAATAAGCAATAGTTATGCATGGTAAATGGTTTGGTATACAACAAAAGTATGGAACAAAGATAGGTTATACATAGGTAATCGATAGGCACGATCAGCATGTCAACATCGCTGGCGATAATGGCATTCAAATTGGTAGGCCTATGGATGAAGGAATGATAGGCCAATGGCAAAATAACTAGGCATTTCATCAAACACATGGTGGGCATAATAGGGCAAGCCATTAGGTTAGGTTTTGGTGCAAAGTTGACATTGCATATTCAATCAACAACAAAGCCATAATCAAGGTATCACAATAGGTAACAATTATACAACAATAAACAATATTGAAAAGATCAAATGGGCTAAAGAATTCAAAGGAAAAATCAAACAAAATCAAAGGTATGAATAGTAGAGTTAGGTTCGGCCAAAACATTGCTTTCATATATGGTTTCCAAATCAAATTTCAATGCTTGGAACATGATAAATGATGCATATTAAGCTCACTTAACACTCCAAATTGGCTTGGAAAATTGATTTCCCACCAAATGCTTCAAAGGAGGCAAAATGCATAACTTGTGAAATCTTGATTTTCTACACCAAACCAATCACAAATTAATCATCCATTATCCTCCAATTAGTATATTCTAAGCTTAAATAACATAAACTAACACTAATTCATCAAGCCAAATCATACAATTTCCATTAGGGTTTGGAAATGAGGGAAAATGGTTCAAATGCATCAATTGATGCAATCTAACACCATACCCATCTAATTCATCATCCTAATCATCCAAATAAACCATAAAATCAAACAAAATAATTCTTTACCTCAAACGGATGAAGTACCCAAAATCTTCATGAAGGAATTCCTTGATTTCCTTTGTGATTTCAAGTGACAAATTAGTTGGAAATGGAAGAACAAAGCCTAAACTTAAGTTTTCTTTAGATTTCCTTAAGAAATTTGTGTAGAAATGGAGGAAGAAAGGAGAAGTGGTTTGGCCAACATATGAAAGGAAGAAGAAGATGACAAAAATTATCCTAAGAAATTCTTAAATATTAAGCAAAAATGGCAAATTATCTTTTGGTCCTTAAACTTTCATGTAATCATACTTTGGCCCTAACTTCTTCTGTAATTTATTATGACAATTCTGTTAGGATTTAGATTTCAAAGTGGTGATTCAAAAGGCTTATTTTTATTTATACTTATTTATAAAAATAGTTTTAGAGCTATTCTGAAACTTAAACAGACCAATTTCTATTATACCCCTCAAAGTTCCATTTATTTACGATTTTGCCATCACTTACTTTTTCAGTGTTTCTAAATATTTTTTATTCTTTTCTTTTTACCATAATTACACATACATTAAGATGATATTTTACCCCTAATAAAAATCAGAAATTCAACTGTTGCCCAGACTGCTATTTTCTCGGCAGTGTTTTCGACACCGACGATTTCTGAAAAAGTAATTCATTCGCTTTCTAACTGTGTCTCCAAAATTATTTCCCATCATTTCAATACTTTCAAACTATAAACTGAGAATTAAATCATGCATACAAGATATGATTTCCTAGGGTATTACATTCTACCCCCCTTCAAAAAAATTTGTCCTCGAATTTAAATTAAGTACATACCTCATTGATGGAACAAGAATGGATATATGTCCTTCATCTCCTGCTTGCTCTCCCAATTGCACTCCTCCATCAACTGGTTCCTCCAGTGGACTTTCACCATTAGAATATCCTTATTCCGCAATTGTTTGACTTGTCGATCAACTATCTCCACTGTAAGCTCCTCATACGATAAGTCCTCATTAAATCCCACATCCTGCATCTGTAATACATGCAACGGGTCTGGTACATACTTCCACAATATGAAAATATGGAATACTGGATGTACATAGCTCAGATTAGGTGGAAGAGCCAATCTATAGGCCACATTGCCGATCTTCTTAAGAATCTCAAATGGACCTATAAATCTTGGTGACAGTTTTCCCTTCTTCCCAAATCTCATAATACCTCTCATCGGTGAGATCTTATGGAAGATATGATCACCAACTGCAAAATGTACATCCTTCCACTTCGGATCGGCATAGCTCTTCTGCCTACTGAAAGAAGTCTTCATCCGATCTCTAATCATAGGCACCTTTTCCATTGTTTCCTTGATAAGCTTTGGACCCTCTAACTTCTTCTCTCCTGGTTCCACCCAGCACACTGGAGATCTACACTTCCTACCATATAGTGCTTCAAATGGAGCCATACCAATAGAAGAGTGATAACTATTGTTGTATGAGAATTCAATCAATGGCAGATATTGATCCTAGTTACCTTTGAAATCCAGAACACACAACTGAAGCATATCTTCCAAAGTTTGGATTGTCCTCTCCGACTGCCCTTCAGTCTGCAGATGGAAAATAGTATTGAACCGTAACTGAGTACCCATAGCCTTCTGAAATTTTTTCCAAAACTGTGAAGTAAACTATGTACCTCTATCTGATATAATCATGAAAGGAACTCCATGAAGTCGCACAATCTTATCCACATACAACTGTGCATATTGAGCTGCTAAATAACTAGTCTTCACTTCCAAAAAATGAGCAGACTTCGTCAATCGGTCTACAATAATCCATATGGAGTCATAACCCCTCGTAGTCCTCAGTAAACTAACTACAAAATCCATGGTAACTTGCTCCCATTTCCACTCTGGCAACTCAATCTCCTAAAGCAAATCTGATGGCTTCTAATGCTCAAACTTAATCTGCTGACAAGCTAATCATTTGGGTACAAACCGAGCTACATCTCTCTTCATACCGGGCCACCAATTCACATCCCTCAAATCATAATACACCTTAATAATCCCTGGATGTACATTATATGAAGAATAATGAGCCTCTTTCATAATTCGATCCCACAGCCCATCAATATCAGGTACACACATTCGTTTCCCACACTTTAATATATCATCCTCCATTGTAAACTCTGTCATCTTGCCATTTTGTACATCTCCCTTAAGCTTCAGTAGATATGGATCCCTATCTTGAGCCACTTTAATATCATCAATCAATAGTGAGTTCACTCGAAATTGGGCTATCAGAGCCTGGTTACGATCCTGGGATCCCAAATCTAACTCCATATCCAAATCAACTAACTCCACCATCTCGCGGTTCAATGGTCTCCTACCAACTGAAATGTGAGCTAAACTGCCCATAGACTTCCGACTTAATGTATCAGCTACTACATTAGCTTTGCCTGGATGATAAAGGATTTCACAATCATAATCCTTAAGCAACTCAACCCATCAGGGCTGTCGAAGATTCAGATCCTTCTGCTGAAATATATATTGAAAACTATTATGATCAGTGTATATCTCACATTTAGACCCATACAGATGATGCCTCCAAATTTTCAATGAAAATATTACAGTTGCCGTCTCTAGATCATGTGTTAGATAGTTTGCTTTATGCTTCTTTAACTAACGAGAAGTATAAGCAATCACTCTCCTGTTCTGCATCAACACACACCCCAATCCAACTCGGGAAGCATCACAGTATACAGTAAATTTCTCTCCCTTTGATGGCAATGCTAACACTAGAGCAGTTATGAGGCAAGACTTCAAATTCTGAAAACTACTCTCATACTCATCAGTCTACAGATAACGCTCCTGTTTCCAAGTAAGCTTAGTCAATTGAGCTGCAATTCTGGAAAAATCCTTCACAAACTACCTATAATACCCTGTTATACCTAGAAAACTATGGATTTCAGAAACACTGGTAGGCTGAGGCCAATTTGCAACTACTTCCATCTTCTGAGGATCTACCTTAATACCATCCTTTCAAATCACATGCTCCAGAAAATACACTTTGGTTAGCCAAAACTAGCATTTAGATAACTTAGCATACAATCGATGCTCTCGAATCATCTACAATACACTCCTCAGATGCTTTGTATGCTCCTCCTCACTTCTAGAGTAGATAAGAATGTCATCAATGAACACCATGACAAACTTATCCAAGAATGACTTGAATACCCTGTTCATCAAATCCATAAATGTAGCCGGTGCATTAGTAAACCCAAATGGCAACACCAAAAACTCATAATGCCCATAACGGGTTCTGAAGGTAGTCTTAGGTACATCACCATTCTTAATCTTTAATTGGTGATACCCAGATCTCAGATCAATCTTCAATAAATAACTAGCACCCTGTAGCTAATCAAACATGTCATCTATCCATGGCAACGGATATTTGTTCTTCACTGTCACCTTGTTCAGTTACCTATCAGCAATGCACATTCTCAAGGAGCCATCCTTCTTCTTTACAAACAACACTGGAGCACCCCACGGAGAACTGCTCAGTCTAATGAATCCTTTATCTAATTACTCTTGCAACTGCATCTTCAATTCCTTCAATTCAGCTGGTGCCATTCTATAAAGAGGAATGGACATCGGATCAGTGCCTGAGTACACCTCAACCTCAACCTCTATCTCCCTATCTGGAGGCAATCCTGGCAACTCTTCAGGAAACATATAAGGAAACTCCTGAACTACAGGTATCTGATCAAGCTCTACAGAAGACTTCTGCACATCTATCATATGAGCCATATATGCTGAACAACCTTTCCCTATCATCCTCCTAGCCTGGATAGCAGAAACTAGATTAAATCTAAACTCTCGTCTATCACCCAAAAACTTAAACTCTGGCTGCCCCTCAGGTTGAAACTTAACTTTCTTCTCATAAAAATCAATGATTGCACGGTGTCGTGAGCCAATCCATACCCAGAATAACATCTAGCTCTAACACAGGCAATTCTATCAAATTAGCACGCAATATGTTGTCATTAATTTCAATCACACAATCAGGATAATAGTAGTCCACATCAATACTTCTACCATCGATGTAGCTATCACTAAGGGCACATGCAACAATTTCCTCTCCTTATTCAATTTAGGTGCAAACTGAGGTGACACAAAGGAATGCGTAGCACTAGAATCAAATAAGGCATCAACAATCTCATTCTAAACATAATAGTACATGTAACCACATTGTCTGATCTATGTGCCTCTTATGTGTTGTAACACCATAGCTTAAAGGCTTAGAACATAAGCTTAAAAGGGCAAACCTAATGAGGGTTTCTTATTTATTTATATGATATGTATGATGCATGTTTGTGCTTAAATTGAATGAATCGGCATGTTTTAGATAGTTTTACACATGTAAAAGTACATCAAAGGCTGTTAGGAATAAATTAGAAGAAACTTTAAATTTTGTGAACTGGGGGCAAAATAGTCCTTTCGCACCCCCTTCGAGTTCTTATGGAATTAACACAATATTTAAAGGTAGAAAAGGATTTAAGGGAATGTAAATGATGTTATTTAGTTTATTTGAAGATTTGATTGAAAAATAAACCCGATTGAAAATTGTACCGGTTAAGCTCCTCAATTGAGGTGCTTAAGGTGCTTGAGGTACTTCGGTTGAACTAAGGGCATTATGGTCTTTTCCTTTGAAGTATGGAATTATACTATGTATGCAACCTTATGACATTAGTTTAGGTTTGATTAAATCTTGCCATTGGATCAAATGATGAAAAAATGGACGGTTGGATCAGTAGGTTGCAAATTTGCTATTTTAAGCACAATACATTGGATTATTGGCTTTGGTTTTTGATTTGGTGTGGCAAATGTATGTGTTAGACACCAATGTTGACTTTGGATGGACAAATAGCATTAAAGTAAGCAAAATG
>CANXYC010317062.1:0-15018 GCA_948193065.1 Aleurites moluccanus | reverse complement strand
AAGAGGAGTGAGCCTTCAACTCAGTAAGATATGAACATGCAATATAAAAAAAATATATATACATATATATCAATTCAAAGGAAAGGTCAATTCCAATAACATGGGTAAGAAATCATCATATGGTTAGGCTTACAAGAACAGAAGTGCTCGCAATGGAATAGTACTATCAAATCACATGATCGAACTACAGAGTACATCAGTAGCCATGCTACCTATCACAACAGAGCGTATCGGTAGTCCTTGCTACCTTATCGCAAACGCATGCTTGGCCAGGCATACGCCTAGAGCTCATGGTCCCCTCTAGGTGGAACACTGATAAAAACCCTATCAGCTAGGTTCCCAAAGTGCACAGTGGACCAATGAATTTACTCTCATTGGGAAGAGCGTTCTATCCATAGGGTCATATGGTTTCAATTTCATAAGAAACATATTGGTCGCAAGACTATTAACATAAAGCATAATTTCAATCAAGTTTAACAAGTAGGAATCATGTGAACTTGATCCAAAAAATTTGACCAAGTTACTTACATTATATATATATACATGGTAATCACATGAAACAAATAGTGAATTTTGGTTTTAGAATATCTTAGAACTTTCATTTAATAGCCTGATTATACAATATCAAATATAGGAGAATCATATGGGTGAACATTAAGAATGCTTAGACATGTTATTTCAAAGAAGCAATAAACAAATGTCATGTTCATACTTATCTCCACACAAATTTATCCTTGGGTTTTCTTTAATAATTTGCTCAACACAATCTCCTCAATTTCCTTCGGTTTCTTCTCCTAAGAAATTTCCCCAAATATTCAAAATTAGAGTTTTCCTTAATCAATAATACTCAATATGATTTCTTAACATTTAACCATCTTAGAGTTTCTATTTTTAATTCCTAACATCAATTTAATTCATCTCTTAAAAAAAATTTAAAATTTACTGTTCACATTACTATTCATGATAGTTCATAAATTCTGATTTTTCCAACATTAATTACTATTAATAACTTCAAGAATGCTTGTAATAAATTCTATATACGCATAATTAATTATTCTAACTACCAGACTTAATTAATCTAAAAGAAAATGACATTTGAAGAAATTTTACCTTATTTCTTCACTACTGAATTTCCTGAGATAATCTGCTTAAAATTGACGACTATTGCATTAAAATATGATGATCTAGAGATTTAATGCATTAATTTTGAGTATTACTGCATTAGACAATAAATAGGACTATTCTGAGATGAATTGAAGAAGAACGAAGAGAAGCAGAAAGAAATTCGTGCTAAAAAATCGCTACTGGCACTAGATAAATAAGCGACTGCCCCAAGAATTTCGCTCGCCAACCTATCTCGGCAATGCCACCTCACATAAGCCAGCTCGCATATGTTGCCTCGCCAAACTCTCCTCGCGAACTCTTCTTCGCATATGTCGCCTCGCATATGCCACCTCGACAATACCTCTTCGCCAAATTCCTTTTCGCCCAACTCCGCTTCGCATATGTCACCTTAGCAATGCCTCTTCGCACAATGCCACCTCGCCTATTCCTCTTCGCCAAACTCTGCTCGCTTATCTCCCTCTTTGTATATGCCACCTCGGCAATGCCTCTTCGCCAACTCGCTTCGCCTATCTCCCTCTTCGCATATGCCACCTTGACAATGCCTCTTCACCAACTCGCTTCGCCTATCTCCCTCTTCGCATATGCCTCTTCGCCAACTCACTTCGCCTATCTCCCTCTTCGCATATGTCATTTCAGCAATACCTCTTCGCACAATGCCACCTCGTCTATTCCCTCTTCGCCAAACTCTGCTCACGAGCTGCCACTTCACATTTGCCTACTAGCAATGCCACTTCGTATTGTCGGCTGGCAAATGTCAGATTCTGCCAAGCTAGAACCCTTCCTCGACAACTCCTAATTAATCAGTTTGCAAATAAGCTACAAATCTCCAAACTCCCTGATTCTTTTTGTCACTTAAAATAGACATTTAGAGGTCCAACATATCCAAAATTCAAATCATAAAGATAACTACACAGATTATGGTAACTCTCTAAAATTCACCCTGACTTACTGCCCAAAATTTATCCGAACAGACCTGAGAAATTCCACTCTCCACTGAGTTATACTTATCTAAATCTCCTAAAATTTTACAGACAACATCCCAACACATAAAGGAACATTTCTTATGTTTACACTTTTATCTCAAACAACCTCAGTCATTCCCAGAAAATTCAAACATACACAGATTCTTGCAGAAATTAATGGAACAGACAAGTCCTAATCAAAGAGGCATAACTCTTCACACACACAGAATTTTACCAAACCATTTTATAGAATTAAAGATGAGATATACACCTATAACTTTTATATTTTACACTTTATCAAATTATTCTTTTAAAATTAAGAAATCAGCCTCACAAGATCTACCCTGCAATCAGAAATTTCTGCATCTTCTCAAGACATTCATATCTTCAATTTAATTAAATTCCACAATCATAAAATTCATAAAATGACAAAAAAAATTGCCGATATTACAGATTGGAGAACTCTAAAGGCACATTCCACATCTTTTCTATATGCTTCTTGTCGCATTACAAAATATATTTTTTTTTTGACCCTGTGGCTGGTGAATACTTTGTACAATAGTTAACCATTTGGGATATATATTATCAACTAAATAATAACTCATATTATACTCTTTACTTTGAATAGTATAATTAGCTAGATGAGCAATACCTTGAGCAAGATTAGAAAAGGGATTGGATGATTCTAACACATTAATATCATTATTAGTACCTGACATACCGAAATATGCGTATCATATCTAAAGATCATAGTCTGCTACAACTTCTAGAATAATAGTTGGCGAGCCACTACGACCTGCATATTGTCCAGCCCATGCAGTTGGATAATTTTTCTACTTCCAATGCATACAATTTAGGCTTCCCAACATTCCTGGAAAATCACGTTGTTGACCAATATGGAGTAGCCTAGTGATGTCATTAGCTGTAGGTGTTTTTAAATACCATTCTGTAAATATCTCCGTAATAGCACTACAAAATCTCTTCATACTTTCAATTGTTGTTGATTCTCCTATTTTAATGTACTCTTCTGTTGCATCTGCTGGTATACCATATGCCAAAATTCAAAAAGCAGTTGTTACTTTTTGTAAAGATGATAATCCTAGTCTACCAAGTTCATCGCTTTGTTGTTGGAAATAGTTATCATGATATTTAACGGCATCAATAATGCAAAGGAACAAATTTCGTGACATTCGATATCGTCGGCGAAACATTGCATCATTATAGTATGGATGACCAGCAAAATAGTCATTAAATAAATTACGATCAGCATTTTCTCTGTTGTGATTAATCACTGCATGACCACTAACCGAGCCACCATGGATCACTTGATTGTTTTGTTGATTGAAATAGTTTGCAAGAATCATGTCATTTTTAGAGATCATTTGACGTATCGATTCTTCATTTGCAGCGATGTCTGTAAGGTTGTTCTGAATTAGAATATCATTGTAATCATCAGAAGAAGAACTAGAACTTAATAGATTAACTAGAATTTTTATATTAGAATTCATTTTGTAAATGAAGAAATAGACTAAGTTTTTTATAGTTTATTTTTTAAAAGACAAATAAAAGGAGAAGAAATTATGGATTGTGAGCTATATTATAATGAAGTATGTTATTTATAGTAAATGAAGAGACTTATCTTATATGATTTAAAATCCAATATAACAATTATAGATGATGATGTAATCGATCCATAAGTTTAGAATTTCTTGTGAATTATTTATTGGGCATAATGTTTATTTATTTATTGGGCAGAGTATTAATTATTTTTTGGGCAGAGTGTTAATTATTTTTTGAATATAATGTGAATTATTTTTTGGGTATAGTGTGAATTATTTGTTTAGCAGAGTGTTTATTTATTTTTTGGGCAGGGTGTGAATTATTTTTTGGGCATAGTGTGAATTAATTTTTCGAACAGAGAGTGAATTTATTTTTTGGGGTAGAATGTGAATTATTTATTGGGCAAAACGTTTATTTATTTTTTGGGCAGAATGTGAATAATTTTTTGGGCATAGTGTGAATTATTTATTAGACAGAGTGTTTATTTATTTTTTGGGCAGAGTGTGAATAATTTTTTGGGCATAGTGTGAATTATTTTTTGAGCATAGTGTGAATTATATTTTTAGCAGAGTATTTATTTATTTTTTTGGGTAGAGTGTGAATTATTTTTTTGACATAGTGTGAATTATTTTTTGAGCAGAGTGTTTATTTATTTTTTTGAACAGAGTGTGAATTATTTTTTGGACATAGTGTGAATTATTTTTTGAGCATAGTATTTTTTTATTTTTTTGGACAAAGTGTGAATTATTTTTTGGATATAATGTGAATTATTTTTTGTGCAGAGTGTTTATTTATTTTTTTGGGCAAAGTGTGAATTATTTTTTGAGCAGAATATTTATTTATTTTTTGGGCAAAGTATGAATTATTTTTTGGGTATAGTGTGAATTATTTTTTGAGTAGAGTGTTTATTTATTTTTTTGGGCAGAGTGTGAATTATTTTTTGGGCATAGTGTGAATTATTTTTTAAACAGAGTATTTTTTTATTTTTTTTTTAGAATATGAATTATTTTTTGGGCAAAATGTTAATACCAAAATATTGTAGCATTCATTTGCTATAAATACATATCTCCAATTCATTATCAAAATATCATATTGCATAAATTATCTTGTAAAAATGTCATTTTTCTTCTATATCTATTGCTTTGCTAGAAAATGTTTATCCAACCTACTGGATATTCTAATGTTGAAGATATACTTTTCTGTCAAGTTTATTTAAACATATATCAGGATCTTATTACGGGTAGGTATCAATTTTCGGATAATTTTTTGTCCCATGTGGAGCAGAGTTTTAATAAAGCAAGGAACCAACAAATGAAGTATTGATCCAAATGATCTGTACAGTCTCGAATAACTAGTATAATTGTTGAAGTAAAGAAATTGAATGGTTGTCTAAAACAAATAGAAAATTTGAATCTGAATAGTGTTTCAGATGAGGATATTGTAAGTATTTATAATTTTTATTCTCTTACTATCAGTTTCAATGTTTAATATTATTTTTACAATTATTTGTAGATACATTGAGCAAAAGACCTATTCATACAAGATCCGAAATTCAAAAAATGATTCAAATTTGATCATATTTGGCATATAGCTAAAGATTTTGAAAATTTTAAAGATAATGTTCCCACTGTTAGATAAATTGTTCGAGTACAAAATATAAATTATGACTCGTCACAATCAGATAATCCTACTCTTGAATCACCAATATCATCGTCTCATGGGTTGTCATCATTTTCTCTCAATTTAAATGATAACGGTTTTGGTGGAAGTTCATCCTAACGATCGTGTGGAGTGAAGAAAGTAAAATTAAAAAGAAAAAATGATGAACATATGGCAGAATTATAAAATAATCTTAGAGAAGAGACTAAACAACTTACGGAGATATTAAAGAAGAGCAGTTTAGACAGACAAAAGTAAATGAATATCTAACTGCAAAATTTGGCCTTGAAAAAAATGAAAAAAGAAAATAAAATTCTATTTCATGACTTGAATATAATTGCTGATCCAAATATACGTGAATACTTTAGAATTAAATAAACAAGAATTATAGAAAAAAGAAACCGACAACAAAAGCTTTCTTTTACTGCTGATGCTTTTGGTTAATATTTTAATAATATTGGAGTATCCGAAATTGATCTATCAGATTATTAAATTATTTATATTTTAATTTACGTTATGTTATTATATTAATATGTATTTTCAATATTTATGGTAATTTTAATTAATATTATTAATATTAATATTTTATATTAATATTTGTATTTAATATATAAACCAATCGAAACTTAATTTTGACAATTCGAAACCTAATTAAATTAATCGAGACTAAATTCAATTAATTTGAAATCTAATAATAATCAACCGAGACCTATAATTAAATTGAATATATAATATAATAATTGGTATAAATTAATTTGTATTATTTCAAATTATTATATTATATGTTCAAATTAATTAGTTTTCTTAAAATATGATTTTTTTTTGTACAAATTTAGGTAATATTAATTTTATTGCTTCAAGTTTATTTAAATATTTATGTAAGAATTAATATATATATTTTGAAAATTACAATTTAAATATAATGAGAATTTTTTATAAATTAAAATTTTTAAAATTAATTTTTTGAATAAATTAAAAATTAAATAACAAAATTCAAAAAAAATATGATCTTATTTGTAAAATTTTAATTTTAATTATAAAATTTTTAAACTTAAAAATTAAATAAAAAAAAAATTCAGTTGATAAACAGTAGAACACCAAAATTAATATTTTACTGTTTATCATACCATTTTGCAGTGTAAAAATAGCGTTCGATTCGAACAGCTATTTCACTGTAAAATAGTGTAAAACGCCACTGCGATGACCTTAGTCACGTAAAATATTTTAATTTAAGTGTTTGATTTGATAATTCATTAAATATTTTTTTATCCTCCAATTGGGATTTTTAAACATTATTTTCATATTTTTGAGGAAATGAATTTTGAAAAAATTAAACTAATAATTTTTTTTACTCATCAAATTTTGAGGAATAATAATTTTCTATTCACTAGAATCACTTTTATTTAATGAATTTCAAACACCCTATTGTCAAGGCTGGAACTCAAGTTAGGTGTACAAGCCACATGTCATCAGGCCACAGGTCTCACCGGCGAAGCGTTAATTTAAGGGCATGCATGGCACACTCTCAATTAAAAAAAAATAGCCACATGTATATATTTATATTATATCAATTTATAACTTTTTACATTTTTTTTAGTGCTCCTCTAAATTTATAAAAAAATAATATTTAAATATTTATTAATTAAATAAATCAACAAATATAATTAGAGAGCTTACTAATTAAAAATATTTAAATTTAAAAAAAAATCACTATCTAAATTCACAAACAATTATAAATAGACAGCTTACAGGCGGAGACAAAATTATTTATACTGTTGGGGGTATGCATCGCCTACAAAGTTTATATACATATATTTTAAATACTTTTTTTAAAAAAATATATAAATTGCCCCATCTAAAATTTTGAAATACATTATTTTCTTTATGTACTTTTTATATATATTTTTATATGTGTATGTTTAATATAATATAATATTTTAAAATTAAAAAATTATTTATATTTTTTCATTAACTTAATTTTTTTTACATTGTTTGACCACCAAAATTATCATGTCTAATTTCACCCTTATCTATCATCACTAGCAGCCATATAATTATTAAAAAAAAATTAAATAAAACTTAACCAATGTATCCGTTAATTTTTAATTATTTTCTTATTTTTATTAATTTCCCTCTCAACTTATATTCGATCACTTCATTTTTTTAAGTTTATTTTATATCTTTTATTATTTTTCAATTATTATTAAATTCTTTTCTTAAATTTTAAATCAACTCAATCTTTTAATAAATCAACTCAAGTCATTTTCTAATTTTAATCATCTTCAATTGATAATAGGTAAGCAATGATTTTATAAATTATTTAGATTTTTATTATTAAAGTCAAATTTCATGCATATTTTTTTTATATAATATATCATATTTTTATATTGTTATTTTTATAATAATTTTTTCTTGAATATTATATATGAAAAAACTTAGAGTTGAATTAAGAATTAGATTTTTTTTATTTATTAATTTTTTAAAATTTATGCACATATTAAATTTAAAAATTAGATTATGATAAAATACTATTTAACTCCTGAAATTTAATGAAATTAATATTTGGATCTCTGTATTTTCATAAAGTAGTTATTGGATCCTTTATATTTGATTTTGTCATAATAATTAATCATTTCGTCTATTTGATCGTTAAATACTGTTAAAAAAATAAAAATACCATTCATTTTTAATCAAATTTTATTTTTCATGCAAATTCATTAAAATCTAATTCAAATCTTTACAATCAAACTCTTCATTCTTCACACAATTTCACTAATTACAATATTTGCACACAAATTTTACTTTTTTTAATTTCAACAAATCTAAAATTTACACAATTAATTAACCACAAAAAAATAAAAAAAATATTACATCAAACTCTCCATTCTTCACACAATTTCACTAATCACAATATTTACATATAAATTTTATTTTTTTTAATTTCAACAAATTCAAAATTTACATAATTAATTAATTTATTAATTAATCATAAAAAAATAAAAAAAATTATCACAGGATATATATATATATATATATATATATATATATATATATGAATCCGAGCTTTCTATAAAAGAAACTGGGAAGAAAGAGAAAGCAAATAAAAAGAAAATAAATGAAAAATATAGAAGTTAAAGATAAGAGTAGTTTAAGAAAATAATTTATTTTTTATTTTTTTAATTAAAATTTAAAAAAAAATAATAAAAAAATTAATTGGTGACATAATGAAATTTTAAGAATTTAATAGCTATTTATGAAAATGTAGGAATACCAATATTAATTTGATTAAATTTTAAAAATTAAATAATATTTTATTTATTAAATTATTTATTTATTTATATATCATATCAATTTAATTTTTTAATATATTTATTTTTTATTTTTATATTAAAAAAATAATGGAGATGAATAAACCTTAACTTCGGAATTCTTATTCCCCTGACAGTCCTTACGCCTTTACGAATGTAAAAGCACCAGCCGAGAGATGTATGGGATATGACAGATGAAGTATCGACTACACAAATATTTTACAATTAATCTTTGATTGTCTCTTTCTTTCTAACAGACAGACAAAGAAGAACAGCAAACAGCAAAGACAAAGAGAGCGTGGTGTAATCATTCCTTAGAATTGAAGATGATTGATAACCTGAAACACTTCCCTGCACATCGTCTTTGTTTTTTCTTTATATTATATATATATATATATATATATTCTAATGATTATAGTGTCCATGTCATGTCATATATATACACAGAGAAGACAGTATTTCTTTTTTCTCTAACCTTTATGTCACATTTTCTATCCTTCCACACATTTCCTCCTAACCAAACAAAGGATCAGCTCTTTTCTTTGCAATTCATCCTTTCTTTCTTTTCCTTCTACTCACATTTTTCAAACATGCTTGTTCCTTTTTTTTTCAAAAGAGTATTAAACATCAAATTGATAAATATTATAATTTAATATGAATAAAAAATAAAATTAAACAAATAAAATTTTTAAATAAAAACAATCATTTACATGCTGTGAATTAAAAACTTTGATTTAGTAATATAGAGATTGCAAATTAAAATCTCAATTGAAATTAAATTATTTCTAAAAAAAAATTACCCAAAAAAAATTCTTCAAACACAATTTTTTGACAGTAAAACTTCAAACATCTACTGATGTAAAGAGTAACATGCAGTATGCTGTTTAACACCAGAAGACAAGCTTGCTGTAATTTTATTTATTTATTTATCCTGTACACAAATTTGATTCACCTTAAAATAATCAATTTGCAATTTGTTTATTATTTTTTAATTATGGTAAGATGATATAATAGGTCTTCTAACTTAAAAAAAAAAATTACATTAACTTACCTTGAAAATCTTTGCAAACCTTTTTTTTAATGTTTGTAATGTCATAATTAATATGATATTTATGAGTACTTAATTAATTTTATTTCTAAAATTCTATATATAACATATTATCTACATGTTTTCTTTGTTTTTATGTTAATTAGTTATCTTCATTAAGTTTTCATTTGATTTCACGTTTCAAAGCCAATAAAAATATTTGATTATCTAAAATAAAAAAAAAAATTAGTGTTTGAATTCTCAATCATTAGTTTTTATGTCCCGTTTGATTTAACAGTTCGTAGTAACTGTTAATTATTAATTGATGATTAATAACTGATAGTTGATAATTATTATTTACTAGTTGATTGTTATAAGTTTTTAGTAAAATTATTATTAATTATTAGCTGTTAATATATTTAATAATTATTAAAAATAAATATTAACATTCATTTTTTTATTTAAATATTATTTTTAAAAAGATTATTTAATTTTTTTATTTTAAAAAATATAAATTTAAAAAAAAATTAAATTGAAATTTTTATAAATAATAACTGTTTAAAAATGATTAAAAATAAAATTTTTTAAGTATGAGCTTTTATAAATAAATTTTATTAATTACTAAACTATTAATTGTTTACCGTAATCATTGATGATACTTAAATTGCAAATTCACTTTCTTATATATAGAAAGAGAGGTAACGATATTATTTCTAAATATTTATCACAATTAACACTTTAATTTCTTCTATTTTAGAAATGGTAATTTTTAATCTCTAAAATTTATTAATAACCAACTTTCTAATTATTATTTATTAAATTATAATTTTGTTAATTACATATTTTAATTAATATTTTAGTTTATATAATACTTTTATTTTAAAATTTTAATATATAATGTATTTTGATATTTGAATTATTATATAATACAATAAATCTCATGGGTAATATTATTATTTATTATATGTTCAATCTCAAAAAAAAATTTGAAATAGACAAGGAAGTGAAAGGAGAGAGAAAAAAAAAAAAGGGAGAGAGAAAATAAAGAAAATATAGTATGAGTGAGTGGCATAATGGTGACCTACAAACAGAGACAAAAGAAAATGATGTAGTTTGCCTATATATTTCCAACTTAATTAGGGCCCAACTAAAAGAGAATTATTATTTTTTTATTTTAAAAAAAAATTAACTAATTATTTATATATTATTTTTAACCCCTCCAAAAAAGAATAAATAAATAAAAGTTGTTGTAAATGATGAAGATGGGCACGTATTATTGTTACATTATCCCCCCGTTATGTCCACCGAAGCATTGCCAACCTGGAAAATCTCAGTTTGACATAAATTATGAGATAAACTAATTATTCAAAAATGTTTTTATTACATCTAAATTCATCTGAAAACCTGTTGTGTAATAAGTGAATTATTGTCAACCTTGTTAGTTGTTACTAACATCTCTCTGATCTATATAAAATTTTTTAGCATGATCATAAATAATAATAATAATATTATTATTGTTATTCTAGTAAATGAAAGTTAATAATGATTTAATCTAAGTTTAAAATCAAGTACAACAAAAACATAATTAGTTACTTAAAGATATATTTAATCTAATGGCCATAATCGTTCAAACTGTATGATAAAAAAAAGCATTGGACCCACACAGAATATTTAACCTAAAATTAAAAAGATACCCAAAAGATTATTATTTTTATTAATTCAAGAGATGATAATAACAACATAATAGGTTGGTTTGGAATTTTAGAAATGGAGGGTAGATGTGGGGTTATATATATAAAAGTAAAAGAAAAGTGTAATTGCAAAAGGAGATGGGAAAGGTAAGGAGCTTTTCTTTCTTTCTTATTTATTTATTTTCTCTGTACAATGTCATATAGGACCACTTTCATCAATCATAATGATATCTTCACCGCCGATAAAGGGAGAGATTTGCACCCAAGATTCACCATCATTGTTCTTGATATTTCCTTTTTAAACCCTAAAATAATATCACTATAAACAAACCCTAGATATTTATAGGTTTATATATATATAATTTTTTTACATGATTAAATAAAATATATATTTTTAATAATAAATATCATGTAATATATCTCGTAGTATTAGTTTAGTCATTTCTTAACTTAATTATAAACTTGTGTTTAAGTATTTTTTTTTTTTGCCTACTACTAGAAAAATATTGTTGTTTGTTTCAACACTTTTTGAATTAATTTATCACATTACTTGTTATAATCCTAATGGTTGGTTTGAGTCGGTGAAGCGATGGCTTTTATCTTAATGATTAGTATTAGTCTAAAATTATAATTGATTTTGATGATAATTAAAATTCATATGAAAATTAAATTATTATATTTTAATATTATTAGAAAACACCACGTTTTAAATATCAAATAAAAAAATATTTTGAGAAGTTTGAAAATCATAGATATGAAGATAATATAAAAATTAAGAAATTATATAAAGTCTCAATATGAGAAGGCTTGAAGACTTTAGAAGTTTAATTTAACAAAACATATTCAAACAAATCTTTGAAGGAGTTTGGAAAATTTAAAGATATTTAAAATTGAAGAGTTGAAAACCTTATCTTAGAATATAAAGATTAAATGTATTTATTAAACTTAAGAAATTTATTCTCTACATAAATTTATAATTTTATAGAGTCAAAATAATTTTTTTTAAAATAAAAAAATCAATTTTTGAGATTTGGATAGAATTAATCTTTCATAGCGATTTTAATTTAAAATTTTATAGCGATTTTAATAAATATTTTCATAATTTTTCTTTTATATTTTGATATATATATATTCAAATCCTTTTTATTATATATGGAAAAGAAATTAAAATATTTTTGAGGTAAAAATTTCCAATTTTTTTAAGGAAAAAATCTTGTATATCTTTTTTAAATGGTTAAATTTTTATAACTAAAGAAAGAAGTTTTGAATAGATGAAACAAATTATAATTGATTTTATTGTTGGAGCATGAAACATTACCTAGTGACTAATTTAACGGCGGAAGTGTGTGCAGAAGACATTTTAATTTTTTTCCCGAAGTTTATATTCACAAAGAATTTTCCATAAGACACAACAAAACTTGGTCCATAACACAGACATGTATTAACTAAAAGGGATAGTGGTAAGAGAATACATCTCATAACATAGTATGAGTCTATTTGACTTTCGGTTAAAACACTCTAACACGAGTATTGCTTGATTGAATTTGCTCCATAAATTAGGATTGTTTTTAGTCACCTCTCTTTAATGTCCAAAATGACCAAGCCATCCATATATTTTTGAAACTCAACAAAAGATTTATGAGGACTAGGTGTTTGGTATCTCATCCTTAACAATTTATACTAATTCATAGTGATGTTAAGGAATCCATAAATGAAGAAGCAAGAATTAACTTAAGCCTTAATTCAATTCTTACATGCAAAGGCAAGCTTACTCTTTCTTATCTTCATTATAATCTTTCCATACAAGTAACGAGAGAGTAACAAAATCCAACTCACCTTCAATTTTTTATCATACTTTAAGCATCATATACAAAGGAAAGGAAGAAAAGAATTATATTTTCCTTACTTGATCTCAAGTTTCACTTACAAAATCATGCTTAAAATGAAAGAAGATGAAGAAGGAAATGGTCATTCTTCTCAAAGTTGTATATCTTCAAAAAATTAAAAGAAAAGGAGAAGAAGAAGATGAAAGCATTTTTCTCTCTTCCATGATCGACCATCTCATGCAATATTCATCAAAATTTTCTTGTTCATCTAACTTAACTTAAATAGCTAATTAATGGAGGACAAGTGTCAAAACAAGAATGACTAATATTATTCTTATTACCTATTAACATCTCACATCATCTTTCACCATCTATGTTAGTAGAGGGAAATGAGGAGCAAAAGACAAGTGTCTAACATGCTTGAGGAGTAAGTGACAAGTGTCAAACATACTTATACTTTCCTATAAGCTTCCTTGCATTTAGGTGTTACTCTAGCATTACCAAAATGCCTAACCCCTAAATGCAAACCCCTAAATCTAATTCAGGGTTTAGGATTACTAACCCCTATATGTCTTCAACTATTTATAATATGGACATGTATTTGAGTCATCCATTGGCTTAGTGGATTTTTCCACCAAAACCAAAAACCCATCTTTCTTCTCTAAATGTGGTTGGAACCCACATTAAAGGATTCACTCAATAATATTCTTCCATATCCAAATGAGGGTTAGGCCCACATTAATGGAAGAAACCCAATAAAGCATTGTGGATATTCTCTACCCAAAAGCCTATAGGAAATTCCGTAATGCTCTCGGTGCCATATACACCAAACATTCAACAAGCCTTTCAATTTAATCATTCCCACTTATAATCAATATAAGCTAAGACCAAATTGATAGAACTTAATATATTGGACTAAGCAATAGGTCACGCTAACAACCTTGTAAGATTAATTATGAGTTTTGTTTGATTATCTCAATCCCATAATTAAGCATTATAATTAACAATTGAGATAATCCTAGTCCAACTGAGCAATACTCTTTGTGTATAACTTTCTAGGTTCATTGTCACGACCCAATCGGGGAGTCGCAACGGTCCTAGGGTACGGGTGATGTATAAGCGACCAGTACTACGAAGAACCCAAATAACTATCTATATGGCATGCAACAAATAGAAACAGCTTAATTATCTTAAAAAAATGCTGAAGAAAATTCGACAGCATCTCCTCTATAAATAAGACTATGCCAGAAAATAAAACAAGCATACAACACTTCTATTATTATCCACAACCAATCTCCAGCCAATGATCCCTTTGGATCTCCAACAATAACTCAATATACACATATCTATACATTCAAACATTCCCATATATAGCATAACATATATATATCCAAAATATCATTAATATGCAAAACTATATAAATGCAAGCTTATACTTATATCTACATGCCACTTCTTAAGATACAGTACCATGGAACTACTATTCTGTACAATATTTACATAATCTTTTGAAGTTGGATATATACATGCTCACTAACAACTTCCAAGGCAGAAGTAGGATATGCCAATGGAAAACGTGCCTCACCGAAGACCTGAAAAAGAAATTAAAACACTAAGAGAACGAGTATAAAAATACTCAGTGAATCCAAATGTATAAAGATGCAGTAAATGCTCATTAACAATGTTAATGCCAATATATAGTCCAAATAATTTAATAAAGTATAGCAAATGAATAATAAAGCAATTAACTGTAAGAATAGTAATATAATAACCATTTAGATAATAAAAGGTAGCACACATATGATATCACAGGATTTGGGTTACTTTTTGAACTTTAATACTCAGCACTATCATAAAGTG
>CANXYC010317018.1:0-32237 GCA_948193065.1 Aleurites moluccanus | reverse complement strand
ATTTTTCCATACAACTCTCAAATAAATTATTTAAGACCATTTACATTCACTTTTATTCTTTCCTTTACTCAAATATACTGAAAAATTAATAAAACCTCGAAAAAATACAAAATTACAATTTGGTCCTCCAATTACCAAAATTTTCAAACTTACCGGATTGGGTCCTAACTGATTTCAAATCAACTCTAAGCCTAAAAATTAGGTCATATAACATGCATATATATATATTCCTTGCATTCACATATAATATTAACACATCATAAAGAAAGAAAAATAATTTCCCTAAAGGTCCCTATTAGGGTTTAGGCTAAGGTGTTACACATTCAGCCTCAATCATTCCCAGAAAAATTAAACATTCTCAAATTTCTGCAGAAAATAATGAACCAGACAGGTCCTGGTCAAGGAGGCATATCTCCTCACAAGCACAAAATTTCACAAAAACCTTTAACATACCTAAAAATGAGATATAAATCTATAACTTTTATGTTTTACACTTTTCCAAATTATTCCTTTAAAGTCATGAAACCAACCTCACAAACTCCTCCCTGCATACAAAATTCTGGATTCCTCAAAATATTTCTATATCCTCAATCAATTCAACAAACATACAGTTAATAATAATAATAAAAAAATGACAGGTATTACAAGTAGGTTTTATGGAGCATGTGTGCGAGTGAACACAATGCAACAAAACATGCTAAAGTTCATGCTATCATTCAAGGTTAGGATGTGAAAACCTAAACCTTACCATTTCGGCATGTCTGGTTGCATTGGGAATTTATTTCCGGTCGAATGCAAAATACCTATCCCTCGAAGGAGTCTTTTAATGGGATGACAATCCTCTTTAGGATAACTATCGAGTGCATCAGGAATCTATTTTCTAGCGACGTGAATACTACTCCCTCTGAAAAGTCTTCTAATTAGATGACGAACCTCATTAGGGTAACCATCGAATGCATCAGGAATCTACTTCCAGGTGACTCAAATACTTCTCCTTTGGAAAAGTCTTCTAATGGGATGACAATCCTCATTAAGGTAGCCATCAAATGCACCGAGAATCTATTTCTAGGCGATGTAGATTCTTCTTCCTTAGAAAAGTCTTCTAATGGGATGATGATCCCTATTAGGGTAACCATCCAATGCATTGGGAATCTACTTTCGAGCGATACAAATTCTTTTCAACCATCAATTTGCTTTTAGTGTCTTCACCCTTCTTTTTTTTATTTAAAATCCTAATATTTATTTTATTTGCTGAAAGATCCTCACCTTTATTTCTTTTGCATAAAGATTTCAAAGGGAAAAATTGATACAACCTTTTTTATTAAGCATGAGAAGCAAGACATTTTAATTGTTCAAATATATATTGATGATATCATTTTTGGTGCTACTAATGAAAATCTTTGCAAGAATTTTTCTAAGTCAATGCAAGGTGAATTTGAAATGAGCATGATGGGAGAACTCAACTTCTTCTTGGGTTTACAAATCAAGGAACTATAGCATGGAACATTGATCAATCAATCCAAGTACACTAAAGAGTTACTAAAAAGATTTGGCATGGACAAAACCAAACCTCAGCCTAATCCTATGAGTACCTCAATTAAGATGGAGATTGATTATAAAGGTAAAAGTGTTGATTCTAAACTTTATAGAAGCATGATAGGATCATTACTTTATTTAACCGCATCTAGACCTGACATATTATTTAGTGTTTGCATGTGTGCACATTTTCAATCTAATCCTAAGGAATCACATATAGCTGGAGTAAAAAGAATTATGAGATACCTTGTGGATACACCAAATTTAGGTTTATGGTATCCAAAAGGATCCTCATTTGATCTATATGGATACTCCGATGCAAATTATGGTGGTTGTAGAATAGATAGAAAAAGTACAAGTGACACTTGTCAATTTTTAGAAAATATGTAAGTATCATGGTTTTTTAAAAAGCAAAATTCAGTTGCACTATCAACCACGGAAGCAGAGTATATAGTAGCCGCAAGTTGTTACACTCAACTTTTATCGATGAGAACTCAACTAGAAGATTTTGGATATTTATTTAATTGCATTCCTATAAAATGTGACAACACTAGTGCCATAAATCTTTCAAAAAATCCAATTCATCACTCACGTACTAAGCATATAGATATAAGGCATCATTTTCTGAGGGATCTTTTTAGTAAAGGTCATATTAATTTTGAATATATGGATACTAATAAGCAGCTTGCTGATATATTCACAAAACCCTTGGATAAAGAAGCATTTTATTTTATTAGAAGAGAATTAGGTATGATTGATACCTCTCAAGTATAACTTTTGGCTTGCTCTTAATTAGATATAATTGACCATAATGATTTGTGATGATATTGCATGATTTATAAACAATTATAATAATTTATGTGTTTCCATGATAAATTGAGACCTAAGTGAGAGAATTTTATAAATTCCCATCACTTTAACCTCAGTTTACATAAATTTTCTTGTCAAAAGTATGAATTATTTTCATGAGCATATGAAAGTATAAAATCAAAAGCTCAATTTGCCTTTATTTTTGAAAATTTTCCTTAATCCTGCATTTCACACCCATTAATACATTTAACGCCCGTTAAAATATTTACATGCCCGTGAAGAATCATTATGTATCTTTTTAAAATTTTGAGCTTGTCTTTCATGGCCGTGAATGGTTTTTACGCCCGTGAAGACGCAAGTATTTAAAGAGCTCGCGTCCATGACTTTTCATTTCTATTTCAAATTTCAAATTTTCTTTTCACTTTCTCTCCCATTTTCTCTCAATCTTTCAATATTCCAACTCACTCTCTCTCATTTTCTTCAAATCTTCTATTATAAATCTTCATTATATCTTACTTAAACCCTAAAACTATGGTGAAAACTAAAGATGTGGGTTGTAGAGACAAAGGAAAAGGTCCAAATTTGGGTGAAGCATCCCAAGTGCGGGAAGAACCGGTTAAGCTATCTTATGGTCTTTCATTCACTTCTCAGCATCACCTTGACAGATTTTCAGTGCTTAAACACTGAGGAAACCTGGTAGGTGGTCGAAGCGTTCATTTTACTAATTTGGGTATGATTGGTTTGAAAGAGTATGTCACTAATTACTGCATAGCTTAATTTGGAGATAGACACTTTGCTTATTATTCATCGGACTTACACTTAGAGCTAGTGTTTGAATTTTTCACCACATTTCTTGTGAGTCCTATGGGTGATATGACATTCAGGCTAGGCAAAACAAATCGTTCATTATCTTCTGATGCTCTAGGTGGTTTGTTTAAGCTTAAGTCTAGTGGGGTTTGCAAATTTCAGATCATTGGGATCCTTCCCCGATTTGGGAAGCATTGACTGGCTCTACTCAGTATGATGTTCGGACTGTAAAATCTTCAGGATTCATGACCCGACTCTCTGAATTATACATCGATTCCTCACCTATTCAGTTTTTGCTAGAGGAGACAACAATGGAGCTGTCAGTCGCAAGGAACTATTTCTTTTGGATTGTTTATGACAAGGAATCGATATGGATGTTGCTAGGTGGTTTGTGGAAGTATTTAAGGATATGAGCTCAAAAGTGAAAGGAAAACTACTTCTTAGTATGTATGTGACTCGGATTGCAAATCACTTTGAGATTCCTCATAATCCAGAATTCAAAGTTCCTATCACTCATAAGGATCATCTAAATATTTCAACTTTTCGCAATATGGGAAATGCGAAAAAGGATGGTGATGGATGGGTCTTAGCTACTACTGATGGGGATGATCAAGATGATGAGACAAATGATGAACTTGTTGCTATGTTGGATGAGCCATCTCGAAAAAGAACCCGCAATCCTCCTTTTGCAGCACCACTTACTAGTTCTCAAAATCCTCTTCAGCTGATTCCTTTCAAAGTCAAGTGTTGGAGCATTTGGCTAGGCTCAACACTAGACTTGACTTTTTGGAAACCGGAGTTCCTTCTTTACTGGATAAACTTGAAGCAAATCAACAAGAGTTGCAAAAATCCGTAGATAGTCTTCGAAGTGCTTTGTCACTTGGGAGTACCCCTCCACCTGATGACTCTTCCGTTCCTTCTTTATCTTATTTTTTTTTTCTTTTTTTTAAGCTGAGCTTTTGTTTATGTGCTCATATTTTATCATGATTATGTTCAAAGTAATGGCACATTTCTCATTTTGATATTTGTATAATACTTCTTTGTTTATAAAATTTAAGCTTCTTATATTAAATGAGTTATTATCTTATGTTATTAGTACGATAAATTGAAGAAAACCTTTTTGATTATTGACGAAAAGGAGGAGAAATATTGAATGCTATTGATGATATTGTTTAACTAAGTTAAAGGAGAGTTTTAACTCAGCGGGAGTATTTAATTGACTTATTTATACTCTCAACATATTGTTTTGTTATCATCAAAAAGGGGGAGATTGTTGTCTCTATAATGATTTTGATGATGTAATTGAAATCCAAAACAAAAGTGTTAATCAATATAAATGATTATTTAACTTGTGTTTAAATTTTTATTTAAAAAATAAGGATTCATGCCCGTGACTATTATTAACGCCCGTGAACAAGATCAAGGCAACATATGAAATTTACTTAGAAAGAATCTTCAAGCCCGTGAACTTTTATTCACGACAATGAAAGAGTTTCACGTCCATGATCTTGATTCATGCCCATGATTATTTTAAGAATGGTTTTTGTTCATAGACATAGAAAGAGTTTTCAAGACCGTGAAAAATTATTTACGCCCGTGAACTATTTTCATGCCAATGATAGTTGTTCACGCCTTAGGATGATTTAAATTTGAAATTGGCACAGAAAATTTCAAGGCCGTGAATTTTGATTCAAGCCCCCTGAAGATTCATCTTCACGACAGTGACTATTTGTAACGCACGTGAATCGAAAGTTGCCTATTAACGTCAAAGTTGATCTGTTTTAAATATAGTCGTTAGAAAAAGATTTAGAGGCAAATCTTGTATTAAATGCAACCAGAACGGTCATATTTAATCACCATTCATTGAAGGCTATAAATACATGAAGATTTGAAGTTCTAACAATAAGAGAAGCACATATCTAAAGAGAAATCAAATTGTTGTTAATTCATACTCTGTTTTCTGAACTCTTTAAGATTTATTTTTTATTCTTAGAGTTCTTACTAGCTTTTGCTAGTTTTAGCTATTCATACTTCATTGTACACCATTGGAATAGCTTTGTATAAGTTTAGAAAGACTTAAAAATCTCTATCTCTATTATTTAGAGTAAAAATCTGAGTTGTAACTTATTGTATATAGGGTGAAATTCTTAAAAATCTATTGTAATTGATTTGGGTGGTGCACCTAGTTCTAGTGGAACCTTAATATCAGGTTGATATAGAGAGAGGTGGATGAAGGAGAAGGAATTTGGCTATGAACCACTATAAATTGGTTGAGCTCTCTTAACCTTTATCTTTTATTATTGCTTGTTATTTAAAATTAACATATCTATTACATATTAGTTGTGTATTTTCTTTAAGATTTTTAAACTCCTATTCCCCTCCACCCCCCTCTTTAGGAGTATTGCCATAGTAGTATTCACACTTATGCAATTCAATTTTGGAGACATTTAATTTAGGTATCTTGTCTATATAATCATCACATTCATCCAAAATTTTATTTGATATTGCTTTCATATTGTTATATTGACTTTGTAATTTATGGTATTTTGAAAGCAATGATTCCATTATTTACATAGCATTATCATCATTAATGAAGTTTGAATTACTTACCATACCTGAAGAAGTGACCTCATCAATTGCCATGAAGCATAGGCTAGCAATCTCCTCTTTCCTTTTCTCATCATCATCCGCTCACTTAAGTCATCCCAAGTTACTACCAAAGCCTTTTTTCTTGAAGTTCTTCTTGCTCTGTAGCTTTGGGCATTCAAATTTAATGTACCCACATTGTCACATTCAAAGCATTTGACTTGGTTGCTTCTTTGATTATCTTGTTTTCCAAATGACTTCTTGTTTCCAAGGATTAAATTCCTTATTTTATTGTGTGCATAGCCATGTCTTCATCATCATCCTCATTTCCACTTCCACTTGTAGATGTCTCTTTTGAATCAATAAAAGCCAACCACTTGTACTTTTCTTTAATTTTTTCTTAAGACAATATAATCTCATAAGTAAGTAACTTACCCATCAAATTGTCGGTTAGTAGGATACTCAAGTTGTTGGCTTCTACTATGGAAGTGAATTTTGCTTCCTAATCTTTTTTGGGGAGGACTCTTAGAATATTGCAATTGATATCTTCAAGGAAATATGTCATCCCTAGCTTCCTCATTCGATTAACAATAACCATAAGGCGATTGTACATTTTGGACACCTTCTCATTGGGGTGCATTAGGATTAATTCACACTCATGAGTAAGAATTTGAATCTTTTTACCTTTGACTTGATTGGTACCTTCATGAGTATTTTCCAAGGTATCCCATATTTACTTGGTTGAAATACAATATTCTTTTCTATTCAATGCATAATAGAGAGTGTGTATTGCTTTTCGGTTTCTCCCATTGGTCTTCTTCTCGGTGGCTGTCCATTCACTTTTAGGCTTCTTCATTACAATGCCATCCGTAGTTTTTGTAGGAACCACATACCCTTCTTCAACAACATCCCATAGATCAATGCCATTACTATCCATGAATATTTTCTTATGATTTTTCCAATACGAATAGTTAGTGCCATCAAAATAAGATGATCTATTTGTAGAACCTCCTTCAACAATATCCGCTCTTTGAGTTGCCATGATCTTTACTAAAAGATGGTTAAATATTTGATAAAAGTGGAAACAAAACTTTGATACCAATTAAAAGTCCCTTTAGAAACCAAGAGGGGGGTGAATTGGTTAATATTTAAAAATTTATGGATATATAAAAATATTGATGAAGATAGTGAAGAGAAAATGAGACACAATATTTTATAGTTGTTCGGCCAACTCTTTGCCTACGTCCACTCCTCAATATTACACTTGAGTATTTCACTGTGATCCTTTTGTGGATACAAGATCAAATCCAAGTGTTTAGACTCACACTCAAACATTACAAGTATTTTCTCAAGGCTCACACTCAAACCCTTAAGAGATGCAAGAGATGAGAAGAAGAGAATTTTCTTTTACTTTTTTCCAAACTCTCAATAATCAATGAGTCTCAACAACCTCAAAGATTTTATAAATAATAATTCACAATTATTTCTTTACAATTGATAAGCTCTATAAGCCATAAATATGAATGATTTAGTGCAATAGCTCAAAGAATGATTAACAATGGTTGTTTTCTTTTATTTAAACTTCCCACCAACTCATATTTATACCCTTACTTCAAATAAAGCCCTTTTACATTCTTAAATGCGAAAATGCACTTGTACCAACAAACCAACGGCCAATTTTTTTGTCTGTTTCTGTAGATTTGTGCCTATAACTAACCGATAGCAGCCGCGACTTTTTCGATACATAAACTCTTCATAGTCAGCTACCAACATTCACGCCTATGAATTCTTCGATTCGTGCCTACAACTGAAATAGTAGCACCTGCGAATATCACCTCACAATCTTGGACTTGCCCTTCGTACTTGCGACTTGACTGTAGCAGTTGTGAATCATTGGTAGCGACTGCTACTCCAATATTTGTGCCCCACGAATATTACCTTATTTTGGACTAATCTTATGGACTTCTTAGTAATGCCCGCGATAAATACATTCACACCTGCGACCTCTGTGTCACACCTGCAACTTTTCCAGTAGCGCCTGCGACTTTTACATTTTATGCAAATTGAAATTTGATGATTTGTTTTATGCATTTCTTTAAAGAATACTCCTCCTTAACATGGCACTTCATGGCTTCACCTCATGATGTTAATATGAGTTCCAATTTTATATTGAACTTTACCTTTAAACTCTTTTAAATGTGTTAAACCTATGATTTAACAATGGTCATAATTTATCATGCCTTAACCAACTCAAATAAAATTGTTAACATAATTAACACATTGATATGTTTTGTTATTATCAAAATCAACATCAAATAAAATGGGTCCAACAATTTTATTTGTCTGTTGTTTTTATTTCTTGCTTGTTTTATTTGTCTATTGTTTTATATGACTTTATTTGTTAGATTTTGTTTTGCTCTCATATATGAATTTTACTATTATGCATATGCATGGTCATTTTCAATAACAAACTTATGTAATTTTAATAATAAAACTATATTAGTCTTTCACAAGAAATTTTGATCATACATATATACTATATTAAATTTTACATCATATGTAGATTATAACAAAAATATATTATTCTTCTATTTAAATCAACTACTGTTTATTTATGTAGGTATTTGATAATATTTATATAACACCCAAATATTTTTTTTATTTTAAAATATTATTTTAATAAAAGAATAATAGTAATTTAAATAATATTTAATCAATATAAAAATATTTTTCAATTGTACAATATCTTATTATTATATAAAAAAAATTAGATTTTTAAGTATAAATTTTGATATTATGAATTATAAATTATTAGTTATTTATTAATTATTGAGTTAATTGCTTTAATATTTTAAATTATTTAGTGATTTTATTAGTTATTATTTAAATTAAGATTTTATTATTATTATTATTATTATTATTACATGATTATTATATTTATAATTATGTATATATATTTATTTAGTTAAAATTTATTATTTATTTATAGAATATAAAATTATATTTTAAATTATAATCTTATTAAATTTTATACATATATAATTCAGTTGGTGTTTTCGATTAATTTTGGTGGCAGTTTCCGGCGATCTTAGTATCAATGGAAAGCTCTCTTCATGAGCTTTTATTTGATACTAATCATGGATGGAAATGATGGCCAAAGAGGAAGAAATCTGGCGGAGAAAGTTTCGGCCACCAAAACTTTGAAGCTTCGATTCCGGCGATCAGTGGCAACTAGCAGTGAAAGGAGGTCATTTTCGGACTCCATCTTTCATGGGCTTTCCGATGGCATCAATTTTTCCATGATCGAAGACCAAAGCCGGGACTGAAAATATGAGACACGTGTAGATTTTCGATAAATTTTGAGTAAGTATATTTTAAATTATTCTAAAATCAATTATTAATTATTTAGAGTATGATTGGAGACAAATTTGTGAAAATGGATAAATATTTATACTGATATTGGAGAATTTAGGCAGTTAAAATTTAATAGCTGTATTTATTTTGAGTGAGTAAATTAAGATAAATTATTTTAGATTATTTAGAATTATTATGGAAATTATTTAGATGGTAATTATGGAAAAATATTAAGTTTAACATTGATTGTAGAATTTTCGGGCAGTAAATTATCAATAACTGTATTTTTATTGAATGTAAGAATTAAGATAAATTTATTATATTGATTTGGAATTATTATGGAAATTATATGGACGGTATTTGTAGAAATTAGATACTGAAAAGTTAAATTATTATGGAGTAATTTAATAAAGTTGGTAATTAAATTAAGTCTATAAAGAAGATTAAATTAAAATACTTATATAAGTTTGATAGATGGATTACTTGCTGCTATTATTATTTCTGGTATGTTGGTAATGATGGATTAAATGTTGGAATTGAATTGGAATATGTCGAGACTTTATATCGGGATATAGTAAATCAAAGGATAATTATTAAATTAATTATTTTAAGAATTTAATTGATGACTGATATTATTATCGAATTAATATTTTTGAGATTTATATGCAGTTGATGAAATTTTATAGATTAAATAAATGAAATTAATTGGATGTCAAGATTGACTTTCATTTAATGGATTAATGAGTAGAGTTGGATTGAGATATTTATTAGTCCGTTATAAAAATGTTTATTGAGATGGAGACCAGGAGAGGTCAATTGATATGATTATATTGAATTTGGATCGATGAACTGATTATTAGAAGTGTTTTTATTTTTGTTTCTAAGGGTTATGTCCTATTTTTTAGGGGAGGTTCTGTCGAAATTTCGGCAAATTCTTAGGAGTCATTTCGTAAATTTATTAAGTTAATATGTATCTTTTATGTTCTAATGTCTTCTCTATGCTATTCGGTCTAGGTATTCAGGAGTTTCCTAGCAATCAGATTTCAGGCTCTCCGAAGAATACTAGCTGGTTAATGGTCATCAAGTTGTGAGTTGATATATTTAATTTAACTCTGCATTAAGCATAACACGTAAGTATTGTTGAATGAATTATATGTATATGTATATAAGCTATCATTATTGCATTAGATTTAGTAGCATAATGTATGTTTATGTCATATTATATGATATTGATGATGATGATGAATGACATTGTATGTATATGTTTATGATGGAAAATAGAGTGATGTGGAATCCACCACTAACACATAAAACATCAATGCTGTAACGTGACACAACATGATTTATGATGATGTTATTATAGGGATTGTCTGGTTTGAGTTGATCTCACCGTGGCCACTAGACATGGATAAGAAATTACAAGGATGTCTGATTTGAGTTGATCTCACTGTGGCCCCATTGTTGGATTTTAAGAAAGCCAGGGGAGGGAGGTCGACTCCCCATTTAAGATAAACGAAAACATAGACGAGGTTGGATTCCACGAACATTTTTTATCATGGTTGTTATGTATGTTTATGGGTGATTGTATGTAATGTGACATTTCATGTAGATTTAATAAATGACCTGCATGTTAAATTAATTTATATCAACTCATTAAGTCGAACTCTCACCCATGTTCAAATATTTCCCCAGGTTCCGGGTTGAGCTTAAAGAGATTAAATTTTTAAGTTGAGTATTTCTGCCTCCTAATTCTCAGACAGTAAAATTATTTAATTTATTATGTCATTATTTTATATTCACTGTATTAAAATTTTTAGAGCTCCGCATTGTTATTTTCAATGTCAGATTTATGGTTATATTTCTATTGATTATTCTGTTAAGCAGAAACTTGAATTGATGTTAAATTCATGATGTTAGCCCTGAGTGGCTAGTAAATGATGTTAAATTATTGAGTTTCTGTGTGACAGTTGGACTCATAGTCCTTGTTTGTAACAGTTATATCTGTCACATTACAGTTTTTGTTGTTCAGTGGTAAGTCAAGCTTACTACGGGTTCCGGAAGCCTTATGCTTTCCCTTTCTCTAGTGCCGGTCATGTACCCATTAGGGTCGGGTCGTGACAATTTAAATCATTTTGCAGGCCATGCCCGCATAGTATATGAGGCAAATCCTGTTGCACCACGTTGAGAAAGTGCTTTTCAATTTCTGTGGTTACGCTTCTCCAATATTTATTAACTACTATAGTCAACATGGCCTCTGCAACTTCACTTAGAGAGTTCTGCCAAATGCACAATATATGCCCTAGGGATATAATGATATTTGAGGTCACTCAACACTAAGGAGCATCCACATCCATATCCTCAAGTGAATCTCTTCAGTTTGCAAGTTTTCTGCAAGTTTTTTTTTTAATCTAAACTATGAACAATCTTGATTTTCTTTTTTTTTTTTTGGTTTCCACATTTTTCTTTTTTTAACTGACAATTATGATTTTAATTTTATGAACAATTATGACTTTTATTTTTATATTAATTATGATTTTTATTTCTAATCCCTGCTCCTATTTGCTGATTTTGTTGAGGTTGTATGCCCTAGTTCCTTAGCTTAGTTTTTTATATATATATATATGTTCTAATAGGATTTTAAACAAACTTATAGTCCATCCAATAGCAAACCTTGCTTCCCTATATATTCATCAGCCATCCAATTGTCTAATTTATCTCTTGGATTAGGATTTCATATATCATCAAGATTTTATTCATATTGTAATTAAAATTGATAGGCAAACCTTAAACTTACAATCCATCCACCTTGTATAACATTATTTTCCACAGTTTCTTTGCATGAAACCAACCATATTTGAGTTGCACAATAATCTGCATTTGTAGTATTAGTCTCAGGGTTCCATGTGCTCAAGCTCCATGGTAGTCAACATTAAGTAAACCAGTTTAGGCCTTGAGATACTATCAGTAGCAATGATATGAAAAGCATCAACTCTTCTTTAATTTTTTTGAGAGCCTCACAAAGGGATTTCTAGTTTTTAATCCTAAGATATTTGCCATCATAATAGATTAACCTCTCCACAAACAAAAAAATAGTCGCAATCACTGTCCAAACAGTAGCCACAACTCATGTTAGTGTGAACTATGCTAAATCTCCTTATTCACTCCTTCCACCATACATTTCTCCTCTTTTTCCCTCTTCTTTTTTTCTTCTCCTTCTCCTTCTTTGTGAATCAAACCATAAATATTTTATCAAAATATTCATGAAAGAAAACACACTTAGATGAATGTGCTATACATATATATCAGACACACACACATATATATATTTATATATTTTAGGAAAGATGAAAATTTAAATTGTTTTAATTAAATTTGTAATTTTTAATATATAAATGAAAAATTAAAGAAAAATTAACTTGTTAATAGTTTTAATGTTAATTAATAATAAAATTAAATAAAAAATAATATTTTATAATTTTTGAAATAAAATATTTAAAAATTTATAAGAAAAAATCCGGTCATCATTTTATGATTCATATGAATTTTTCTACAAAATATTAAATATTAAGCATAATAATTATTATACAATTGAAAATATAATAATTAAAAAACTTGTAAGGTGATTTTATTTTTAATTAATTAATATTTTATCATCTTTGAAAGTTTTAAAAGAAAATTATAAAAAAAAAATCAGTCATTATTTTATGATTTATGTGAATTTTCCTATAAAATATTATATATTAAAATTAATATTCTATCACCTTTGAAAAAATATTTTAAAATTTTTTTAAAAAATTCAATCAATATTTTAAGATTCATGTGAATTTTCCTATCAAATATATTGATTTTGGATAATTTTCATATTCATTTCCATGCTAACAAGCCCATTAAATAAAAAAGTTAACAGCCAATTATTATTTAAACCCATTAACATTAACTTAAAATAATAGATTCCACAATTAACCTTGTAAAAGATGATTTGCTAATGACCTACAAAGCATATCATTTTTCCAGGTGCATGGTGTACCAGATATTTTATAGAATGACCTTTATTATTATTATTTGTTGTTTTATTAAATTTTTATTTAAAAATATTAAACAAAAATAATAAAGAAAATGGTGTAAAAATTGAAAAAAAAAAAAAAAGAAAAGGAAAAAGCAAAAAGTAGTAAAGGGTTACCAACCACTTTTGATGAAAAATAACATATTTTAATACTTGAGTTTGCATTAAATATTTTCTATTTTTCTTAATTTTTCTCCAAATATTTAAAAATAGATATGAAAATTTAAATTTTTTTATTATTTTTTTCTGTTGATCTATATATTTTTTATATTAATATTTAAAAACATTAAAAAATAATATTTATATTTATTAAAAAATAATAATAATTTGTGTATTTTAAAATATGTTTAAAATAAATAAAAATATAAAAATCTGTGCAAGTTGCAGACCCACTAATATATATATATATATATATATATATATATATATATATATATGAATTAAAAAGGAAAATACCCCAAAATGACACTCTCTCCTTATTTTAAGATAATTTTACCACAACCCCCCACATCAAATCATTTCACTGTACAAGGTTAATCTTTGTGCAAATTTATCTTTATGTAAGTTTTTATCTTTATGTAAGTTTATCTGTAAGAGATTCTCTATGCAAGTTATAAGTTTTTGTTTGTTATTTTTTTTCTTCTTTATGTTAGTTTAAATATCAAAATATTAGTCGAATTAATCCCAAAATTAGTCGAAATCAGTTTAAATATTGAAATATTAGTTAAATTAATCCCAAAATTAGTCGAAATCTGTTTAAAAATCTCAAATTCTCAGTACTTTTTCATAATATTGATTATTTTTGACTTTTTTATCGACTAAAATATGAAGTGTAAGTCATTTAAAGTTTAATCGAAAAAGTTAAAATTGAGTCCTAATCAGTTAAAATTAGTCGAAGAGTAGGCTTCAGAGAATATTTATGGCATAAATAAATGCAAGTTTCTACTTGAAAATTAGGTATTATTAAAGCATCGCCTCATTTTGCTCTTCAAAATCATTCTATCAAGGGAGTCCTCCATTATAAAATAGCTTCCTTTGTTTTCCATCCTCTCAATATCCTCTAATTCTTGACTTATAGTCTTCCATGGCCTCTGATGTCATAATCTATCTCTTACCAGTGCTGATTGTTCACAGTCAATTTACCTCTACATGTTAGCAAGATAATAAGGGCATCCCCAGAGGTATGTTTCATATCTATAACAGAAAATTGCTTCTCTTGCACTCTATTTTTTAAACTTTATCTTAGGCTTCTCCACAATTCAATGCAAATGTACAAAATTTGAACTTTTTCAACTATTTTTCAACTCAATTATGAATTTTTCGACTATTCAAACATAGTATTGAAGTCAATATCAGCAGAAATTTAGTCGTAAATAGTAGAAACATAGTCGAAGATAACACAAAATTAGTTTATGTCAGTTGAAATGTTGTCGAATTCAATTGAAAAATAGTCGAAGTCAATTGATATTAAGTCAAAGCCAATTGAAAGTTTGACTAATTTATTTTTTGCAGGTTTCTACTGTTTCTACTGACACATAATGATCTTACAATGGCCATATTTAATGAAGATTGTAACTGCAAGAAGGGACAATCAAGGGATTTGAAGGTTATAAATAACTCTTATTCTTCTTCTCTATGTACTCATCCTTTCAGTCTCTCTCTTATCCTCTTGAACTTTTCTTTCTGCCTATGGCCTATGACGTGATGATTCATTACCATCTCTTTAGCAATGCGACTGTTCACAGTCAATTTATCTTTATGTCTGTGTCATCCATAATGAAGTAGCTGTCAATTTTTATTTTGTTCTTTAGTATTGATAAAATCTTTCACATGCAGAGCTTGAAGGTAGAACATATGACTTCTGTGTGTGGATCATCCATGATCAAATAAAGGACATGTTCGCTTGAAGGCTTGACAACATCTTTGGTTGAAAAAATTCATGGATAAGGGTAGTGAAATAAAGCATGAAGCTTTTATTTGCCTGCTTGTTAACATAAAGTCTGTTTGCATATTTGATTCTTTAGATTGAATCAAAGACTATAGCATGAAGTTTGCCTGCTTATTAAGGTCTGCAATAAGTAGAGGCAACTCCAGTATGTATTATAGTTTAGGACAGTTTATCATCTCTTGCAACTTCTGTCTTTGTACTGTATTTAACTTTATAATAATAATAAAATGATCTTTTATTTGCAATCATCTTTGCTTTTACTTTTATTAGCAATTTAATTAGATGTGTTTACGTATATTTCAACTATTTTCGACTAATCTAACATAGTACATAAGTAAAAGAAAAGAGAAAGTTAGTCGAAGATGACAAAAAGCAAGTCGAAGACAATTTAGAAATTAAGTCGAAATCATTTGAAAACTTGATTAATTTATTTCTATTGACATGTGTGATGATCTTATAATGGGGCACTTTAATAGCCATGTTATATGAACCAATTAATATTGAAACTGTTACATTTTGAGACTTTGACTCTTGAAAAGCGATGGATTATAATTAATGCAAGCAACGGTTTTCAAGGGAGTTTGGAGGTTGTAAATGTGACTCCTTCTTCCTTTTGTAATCCAACCCTTCAATCCTCATTAAAGTTAAACATAGTCGAAGTAAGAAGAGTTATTTCTGCCTGTGACCTTTGACGTTACAAATTATTCTCATTTATTTTCTATACCGACTATTCACATTACCTCTGTGTTTGCCTGATCACAGTCAATTTACCTCTGCGTATTTGTCACGCTATAGTAAAAAAGGATCTGAGAAGAAATATAATTTTTCTTCTTGCTATTCACCTTTACTTATCCGTGAGGTGACTATTGATCATGATAGTAGATCATATATGTGAACCACTATTATCCATTCCATGACCACTGTCAAGAAGGAACTTGCTGGAAACATAAAAACTTATTTTTATGTTTCTATTGGTAGATGATAGTAGAGCAAAAATACTTTTTTTTTTTTAATAAATGCAATAATGGCATCCTTCAAGCTATTAACATTTTTATGTACTACAGGGCAATTTGTCATCTCATATATTATGTATATTTGTATTGTATATTATTTTATAATAATAAAGAATGATCTTTCTCCCATAATTCATTTCAATTTCGATTATTTTTGAAATTATTTTATTTTCATTTTAATTAATTTGACATAATATATAATTCGAAAGCAGCATAAAATTAGTTGAAATTAGCATAAAATTAATCGAAATTAGTCCTAACCTTAACAAATTGGCTACTTTGACATTGACTAAATTTCAACTGATATTATATTCAAAGATATTATTAAACACAAAATATGACTATGTTTTTTATTAACTAACTATTAATTTTGACTAATAAATATTTAATTTTGACTTATTTTAGGAATACGTCTTTACTAATTTTGAAATCTGATTAATTTAGAATTAATTTTGACTATTTAAAATTCAATTTCACTTATTTTTTAATTAATTATGAATTACATTTAAAATATAACTGGATTTTATATAATTCAAAATTAATTTTGACTAATTAATAGTTAATTATTAAATGGGGATTCTTTACAAAGGGGGAAAGAGAAAATGAGAGTTAAAATGAAGTAAAAGTGGTCTGAGTACTTTGTAAAACATATCCAATGACAAATATGTTAAGTGGGGGTTAGAATTATATAAATAAAAAACATGGGATATTATTTTTACAAAAAAAAATCATATATAATGTTATTTTGGAGTATTTTCCAATTAAAAAAGAGAATACTAGCCGTAAACATTAGGCATATGACTGGTAGTTTAACATAAGATAAGACAAATTGAATGTTGAAGCAATTTATCAAATTTAGGTGGCATTTGATTGTGTCTGAACAACTTTTAATAGAGCAAACTTCTAATGTGGTAAGTGAAATTTTTGTTTGATAAAAAAATCAATTACCTCTTAATAACTCTTATCTATTAAGAGTCATTTTAATGGTTGAACCATTAAGACATAGCTTTTAATGGGTTTTTGACAAAATTATCCTCAATTTTCAAATATATATAAAATAATTATTTTTCTCTCTATTTTTTTTTTGGTTTTTAACTGTTATGTTGTCATTAATTCTTTTAATTTTTTTTTTAATTTTATACTTATCTAATATCTTCTAATTAGTTAAATTTTTAATTGTTTTCCTTTTGATTTTGATTTTATTTCTTTTTTTCTTTTTCAATTATTATTCTTTTTCAAATTATTTCTTTATAATTGTATATCTTTAAATCCATCAAAATATGAAATTCATAAAAAATATATATTTAAAGATATATGTAATTTTATATTTAAATATTTTTATGTAAATATATCTAAAAATATTATTATTAAATGTTTAATATATTTTTTAATATTTAGATATTTTTATACAAGTAGATTTTAAAAAATTATTAGATGAAATTTTAATTAGATTATATTATTAAAATTACTAAACAGTTTTTTATAATATTTCATAAGGTTAAAATGATAATCTACACATCATTCAGATGTTCTAAATAGATATGTTATTAAATTGTTTTTTTCATTCATCTCATAACCATTCATACCTCAAAATTATTCAGATCTCTTAACCATTCAATTTTATTAAATATAACTTTAATCTTAACCGCAATGTCAAACTCGCCTTTCACGAACTTGTATATATATTAAACAATTAACTTTTTAATTAATATTCTTAATCAATATATAATTTTATATAATAAAATTTACTCTTTTATGTGTTTACAATAAAATTTATTTAATTTTTGTATTATGCTTAAATTTTCTTTTGAAACAAATATTTTTTTTATTATCAAAAAGAAAATTTATTAACAAAATAAAAAGATAAAAAATATAATCTATTTTTTTTAAGTTAAATGTTTAGGATTATCATTTAGGACGTTATTTATTAAAAGGATAATTATTCTGAGATTCCTCTGTTTTGCCATATTATATTAAAAAATCCATATGCTTTTAAAATTATATTAAAAAGTTCATATATTTTGATTCCGTTAAATTATGAGGTTCTTCCATCTGTTTTTGCCTATTTTTTCGTCAGTCAATGACATAAAAGTCAAATATTGTTTAAAATATTTTATTTAATACCCAAAATATCCCTTACCTTAAATCTTTTACCCCCATTCATTAAAACTTATTTCTCTTCTTTTTCTTCAAAACCCAAAATTCCATTAAATTTGTTTCTAGAATAAACTAGAAGGAATTTTACCACAAAGTATAGCCAAGTTTACCAAGTTACACTAGCTCAAATTGTTCAATAACAAGCTCACTTGTCCATTGTTGAGCCAACTCGAACATAACTCGCCATTGAAATTGTTAGATGTGTCATACAATGGATTTTCTTGTGAAATTTCAAGGAACTTGTGTGCAAAAGGGGAATTATATGATTTCATTTTAATATCTATTCATTTTCCGAGAAAATCCCAGAAAATCAAGGAAAATGCTACAGTTCGTTTCAAGAACAACAAGCTTTCTGGGACAATTCCATGAAGTCAATGTAAGATCCACGCAACATCAAAGCCAACGAAATCCCTAGCATCAAAGAAGTGAATCCCACTAGCGAGATCTGCTGCGACGTCGATGACCTCCTCCCCTGGTAAATGTATTTAACAAAATTGTCGGGGATTGGTTAGAGATCGGATTGATCTGCATCTAGTTCATAAAAACATTACTAAATTAGAGTATAAATTTACCTTGAAAACGAATTTCATGGATTCAGAGATAAATCTGAACCAACCATTGTTCTTTCGTACTGTGGTATCAGTTGAGCTATAAGCAACACCACCAAAAGTGGAATCCACTGCCATGACAACATCAACGAGTGTGAAAAGGAGGCTCTCAGCTCTACTAAAAATGGAACTAAAATGTTATTGACAAATTGGAGGAGGAATTTCATGTAAGCAAAACTTGACTCTTGTGGTGGTGATGGTGTGGTGGTGGTGGTGGTGAATCTAAATTAAACTCGTAATCTAAATTGGGAATTTTCTTTTTTAATTTTTATTGCTAAAATCGATTGACAACCCATATAACTAAAAATCATCAAGAGGAAAATAAATTTCTTTTTGTACATTTTTCAAATGTTGGAGAGGAGAGGAGATGAGATCGAGTTGTAGTTAAGCTTGCATATAAAAACAAGTGTATTTCTCTAGCAGTACACTGATATCAAAAATTTGGTATCAACGCGACTGTAATTTTTCATAAGATGTTGGGCAACTCAAGGAAAAAGAACGGAGGTAAAGGGTAAAGCTCTAAAATTAAAAGGAAAAATGAATTTTATTTGGGTGAAATTAAAATAGTGGTATGAGATTGAAAATGAAAATGAAAATGAGGGGTATTATGGATTTTTTACTTAATTTAACAGATTTTTTAATAGAAAGATTTTATTTTTTAACGGATACAAAATATTGAGACTTTTTAGTATAATTTTGAAAACACATGAATTTTTGAGTATAATATGACAAAATATAAGGATCTCAGAGTAATTATTCTTTTGTTAAAATATATTTCTTGTTAAAAATTAAAAAAAAAGAGTTTTGTTGCAAATGGAAAAAAAAATTCAAAATATAAAAAATAAAAAAGTAAAAAAGGAAATTATTTTATATGTAATACGTAAAATTATTTTTTTTTCATATTTTTCTTATGTAAAAAATTATATAATTATTAAATACACTTTTTATTATCATATCTTTTAAAAATATATATATAAACAACATTTTTTATAAAGTAAAAAAATAAATAAATAGAAGCAAATAGAATTTAAATTTTTTATGCATTAGTCATTTTTTTTATGACGACTAAAAAAATTGAATTTTCTATAAATTTTCTTATATAAAAAAGTATATATTTATTTAATATATTTTTATTATCTTTTTAAAATAAAAATATTTTATGAAATAAAAACTAATAATAAAATGATAAAAAAGATAAATATAAATTAAATATTTAACTTTTTTTTATAAGTATAAATAACTAAACAATGTTATAAAGATAATATAATCAACTCCAATAATATATATAAAAAAAAATAAAGGGAGTAAGTGTCAATCCGTCACACCCTAATAAAATAGATATTAAATAGTTAAATTTTTAATTGTTAATTAATATTTAATATTATTAATAATAATGTAATTAAATATTCTTAAAAAATTGAATTTCTTAATTTCGGAAAAAGAAATCACTGACTAATAGAGGCTAAAATAAATAAATAAAAGGACGAGAAAAGAAGCGTGTTTGAATATTCATGTGGTTTTCTGGTTCTTATTCGAGTTTCCACAAACAAAGAAAATATATATAAAAAACTATCTTTAGTTGTTTTCTTTTTTTCTCGTGAACTATCTTTAGTTTTGATTGTGATTGTTTGTTTGTTTAGATATGTATTAACTTGCACCCAATAAAAATAATTACAGCCCTCTAATTTTTGGTTCTTCAATAGAGTTTTTTTCTTGGTCCCCATCCTCATTTGTTTGTTTGGTTTCAGGTGAGCTTTTTGTTTACCTTTTTTTGCTGTTATTTCTTCTGGGTTTTGATTCTTTTATCCTGTCTTTGATTTTTTTTTTTTTGACTCAAATGATGGAAAAAGCTAATACCTACCTGCATTTTAAGGTTCTTTTGTCTCAATGAATTGTTTGGTGTTTGATATTATTCATTTCTTTGAATTTCATTCTTAATTGAGTGTTTTTGAGTGTTCTGTGGAGGTTTTTGTTTGATTGTCTTGTTGATTATGTAGAATTATTGTCTTATCTTCTTTCTTTTTTTTAATGGTTTTATGTGGATCAATGTGATTTTTGTTCTAATTTTAAGATTGTAATGAAATGATTTTGTTTACTGAGAAAATAGAGGGGAATGAAGTTGGAATCTAATTTCCTTTGGGTTCCAAAATAATGGGAAAAGATAAGGATGTATAGGCTCAGATTAGTGGAAATTTTAGGTTCTTCATAGCAACGAGAATGTAAGGTTCCAAACTTTTAGTTTTTATATTTCCTTTTTGCTTATTCTCAGTTACTAGGTAGAAGTTAATGCAGCATAATCTTCGAGCCTTCTTTGTTTATATAGTTTGTGTCATTCAATGTTTCAGATGCTCTGGGGTACAATGATTTATTTTCCAATATATATATATATATATGTTTATAATATTGTAAAACTTTCTGATCCAATGTGTATTGTTTCGAATTGAAGCAGAGATCGTGGATACACTTCAATTAAAAGCATTTTTGAATTTGGAGCAATTTGATATAATTTATAAGCATTTTATTGATGGGAACTTCTGATACCGTTCTGCAAGTTTTTTCTGCTGGTCCTGACATTTTTAGTTCTGATCCATCCGCTAGTAATTTAGATTTGAAATTTCCTTCCAAATTCCACATAAAATGTGCAAAGAAAAGGGCTTCAAGGCATAAGGAAATATTCAAGTGTTCAAGTTTTCTACATAATCACATAGGAATCCATTGGTCTAAGAGAGCGGGTGACCATGGTCTGGTTGGAAATATAGTGGTTGACAGATTGCAGCTTCTGAGTTGCAAATGCCAGAAAGCAGAAAGTGTTGGTGGTATGACTTCAAAAGATGGAAATGTAACATAGTTTGTAGACAGTACAAGGGCATTAAGCCTCAATGATGTGACAAACACACCAAATGTCTTGGAGTTTGGGGGCATTCAGCAGTTAAAACAAGAAAAAAAATATTTGACATCTAATGGCACCATGAAACAAGAAAAGGAGAATTGCACAACTGATGGTGCAGTAGGAATAAGTAGAGACACCTCTGACAAGGTTAGCATAGATTCTATTGAAGAAGAAGCTTGGGACCTACTGCGTGATTCTGTGGTCTATTATTGTGGCAGTCCTATTGGAACAATTGCTGCCAATGATCCCACTAGTTCCAATGTATTGAATTATGATCAGGTCTTCATTAGAGACTTTATACCTTCTGGCATTGCTTTTCTTTTGAAGGGAGAGTATGATATTGTTCGGAATTTCCTCCTTCATACACTTCAGTTGCAGGTAATTTGATAGTTGACTGTACCAACTGTTTTATTGCTCAAACTAATCATTTTCACTTCTTGCATTTTAGAATATTTTACTTCATTTTTCATTCCCATTTAGTTATGGCTTCCTCTTGATCAGTATTTCCCTTGTATTTATGTTCTTTGTCGTTATGTTGTTTAATTATTCCAAGATTTCTTCTAGAGATGATAATTATGTTCTGTACCTCATGGTTGATTGCTAATGATTAAGGTTTGTGGTAAAATATTCATTCAAAAGTTCCTTTCTGACTTTATTGAATACTTTCTGGTAGAAATCTGGGATTTGTGCTACATGTCTCAGTGTGCCTTACCCCCCAAAGAAGAGGAAAATATTATTACAGTTAATGATGTAAATTTCTGCACAATTACTATTGGTGACTCAATTGTCCTCCTGAGTAGTCATAGAAGTGATTAAAATAAGAAATTGACCACCAGATACGTGAATGCATGAGTGCTAGTGCTTTTGCGGTTACTAGTGTGTCCCTAAAAGAATAACAGACAACAAATTAGTGTTTTTTGCAATTACTTTTTTCTGCAGGTGTTGTCATGAGCCTAGAAAGTGGAGCAGTATGCTTGACATTCACTCATATCTGTGGACCCATGTTCTCAGTTCTTGTCAGAAAATTTGATTACGTGCCTCACTGTGGGGTTAATGATGCATTTCCCAGTTCTTCATTATTTCACTTTCCTTTTTCTTTTTCCCTTCTGGGGTTGTCTATTATAGTATATATGACTTTGTGTTACAGAGCTGGGAAAAAACAATGGACTGTCACAGTCCTGGTCAGGGTTTGATGCCTGCTAGTTTCAAGGTGCGTACAGTTCCCCTAGATGGTGAAGACTCAGCAACTGAAGAAGTATTGGATCCTGACTTTGGAGAGGCAGCAATTGGTCGTGTTGCACCAGTTGATTCTGGTAAAATTCAGGTTCAATAGTTTGCTTAATCAAGAACCTCACTTACCCTTTGCATTGCTGAATTTTCCTCTTATCCTATCATGTCAAAATTAGGGTTATGGTGGATTATCTTACTACGCGCATATGGAAAATGTTCTGCTGATCTCTCAGTACAGGAGAGGATTGATGTGCAGACTGGAATTAAGATGATTCTGAGACTATGTCTTGCAGATGGTTTTGACATGTTCCCTACATTGTTGGTGACAGATGGTTCGTGCATGATAGATCGCCGTATGGGAATTCATGGCCACCCTCTAGAAATCCAGGTAATTTACAAAAGAGCTTTCAGTGTTAAACTATGCAACCAATCTATGCACAATAGCTAAATGTGAGGAGTGGTCTTCTATAGGTAAATGTTTTTGATGTTATTCTGTTTCCCATCTGATGACTTCACAAAATACACGTTCACTAACTAATTTTGCAGCTTTATGTTGGCATTGGTGCTCATTTGTCTACTCTGTCATCGATGTATATGTTACATATTATAGAAGGAAATGGAAAGGGAAAGGAAGGCAGTAATAAATGGGTTGAAGAATGACTGAGAGGAGCAGTAAATTGTGTAATAGGAGTAAGCTGTATTGCTATTAGTATAAGGGTTGCATGGTAGTAGAATTAGGAGTAATTGCATAGGATCCGGGCTTAAGGTTTGGAGGAAAAAGTTGTTAGAGGTTGTTAGAGGTAATTTTGGGATAGTTACTGCAATAGTACAGCTAAAACAAATGTATAAAAGGTAGTAATGATAGTTCTGTATTCTCATTCCAGAAATTCAACAATAAAATACTTGTTCTCTTAATTCTTCTCCTATTCCTCAGCCCTAAGTCTTCTATTTCTTCAACTCCTCTTATTCCTTCGATTAAAACCCTAGAATTGTTATTACCAAACTACTAAGAATTGACCAGCTTAACACATGGTATCAGAGCTGCTACGATAGGGCTATTATCTAGTGATTAATTCCAAGCATGACTAAGTCTGTGGTGGTGTCAAATGAGGGGGTTAGATTAGCTGAGATGGAGGAGCATGTGCGAGAACTGCATGAAGTAACTCTAAGATCCAGGGCTGAGCTCCAAGAATACAAAGAAAAGAATGATGAAAAACTTGATGAGATTAAGGAACTCTTGAAAAGATTAACTGTGGAAAAGGGGAAAGAAAGGATTGATTCTCAAGAGACTGCTGAGATTTAGACACAAAGAAATACTGAAATGAGAATCAATAGGGTTGATGGAATTGGAGAAAAAGGGATTCTGCCTAACCCTTATGTGGCATGGGGAGGAAGCAGTAGTGAGGCTGCACTGCAGAACCATGAAGAGGCTCCTGAACTGAGAATTTCAGATCAAAACATTGAAGGTAATTACCTTGGGTATAAAAACACTATTTCACTCTTTTGTCCAAAAATTGATTTAATGCCCTTCAATGGGGAAGAACCAAGAGTTTGGCTCAAGAAATGTGATAAATATTTCAATATTTATCAAATTTCAGAAGCATAGAGGCTATCCATAGCCTGTCTGTACCTTGTGGAGAAGGCAGACTCATGGTTTCAAAATTGGAATAGGGGTAGGATGAAGTCTTGGAGGGAATTAGAAGAAGCACTGTGTGAAAGGTTCGGAGATGATGATGTGAGTGATGTTATTGAAGAGTTTATGAACTTAAGACAGGTTGGATCAGTAGGGGACTACCTAGATAAATTTGAGGATCTAAGGCTGAGATTAGAAAGATTCATGCCAGAACTCGGGGATGAGTATATTCTGTCTGGTTTTATGGGTGGACTGAGGGAAGAAATTAGATTGGTAGTGAAAATGTTAAAACCTAGATCTATCTCTAAGGCAGTGGAGATTGCTAGGCTGCAAGAAAGAGTGCTAGGTAAAGGGGCTAAAATCTCTGTAACCAATTCTTGGAACACTAAACCTACTTATACAACATTTCAAAACAAACATGCATTGAACTTTACTTAATTCCCAAGGCCACCAAACCCAAATTTCATTCATAAAATTGAAACTTTTAACCAGAAATCTCAACCCAGTCACAACAGCCCCACTAACACCCTTACAACTAAACCTGTCAGTACTAACAATACCACTAATACAATCCCTAAGCCTTTTCCACCACCTCCTTCCTTCAATAAACAACCACACATAACCTGCTATAGGTGTGGAGAGAGGTATTACCCTGGACACCAATGTAAGCCTAAAACCTTAGCTACTCTTTCATGTGAAGAGGAAACAAATCCATGAGAGGCAGAATTGGCAGTAGAGGAACAAGGTATGGAAACTGAGTTACTAGAGGAAATGGAACTATCAGTACATGCTATAGAAGGCAATCAAGGGGCTGAAACAATCAAGATTATGGAAAGGCATAGAAACAGACAACTAGTGATACTAATAGACTCTGACAGCACCAATAGTTTCATTAATCAAAATGTGGCTAGGGACTTGAAGTTATCACTTGTTAGGATTCCCTCAATTGCTATCACAGTGGCAGATGGAAGGAAGCTGATTTGTGATCATCATTGCCAGGATTTTAAATGGAGTATGCAGGAGCATGACTATACTTTTAACTTGCGAATTCTCAAATTAAATAGTTTTGATATCATTTTGGGAGTAGACTGGTTAAGAAGCTTAAATCCAGTCTTGTTTGATTTTGATAATTCCAGTATTTCCTTTAGTCTAAAAGGACAATAAGTAATGGTGTAGGGCATACAACAACATGGTGATTGGAAGGTAACCAATAAAATTTTAAAAAGAAAGAGTCTAGACTTTCAAACCCCATTATTCTACATTTGTCACATTGAGCATTCTGAGTTAGAGGAACCAGCCTTACTGTCATCAGAAGCTCTTGAACAAATAGACTTGAAACAACTGTTGGAATCCTTTGGTGAGGTATTTACAAAACCAAATGGATTACCCCCTTTTAGGAGTCATAACCATTCAATCCCTCTAGTACCAAACACACAACCTATAAATGTCAGGCCCTATTGATATCCTCACTTCCATAAGCAGGAAATAGAGAGGTTGGTCCCTGAAATGTTAGAAAACTCAGGGATTTAGCCCAGCACTAGCCCCTTTTCTTCTCTTGTTTTGTTGGTTAAAAAAAAGGATGGCAGTTGGAGATTTTGTATTGATTATAGAAGACTTAATGAAGCTACTATAAAAGATAAGTTTCCCATACCCATCATTGAAGACTTGTTGGATGAGCTGCATGGTGCTCAACTCTTCTCCAAGCTGGATTTAAGAGCTGGCTACCATCAAATTTGGATGCAGCCTCAAGACATAGAAAAGACAACATTTAAAACTCATCAGGGCTATTATGAGTTCACTGTGCTCCTACCACCTCCCAGTCACTTATGAATAGCATTTTTCAGCAATACCTCAGAAGATTTGTGCTGGTTTTCTTTGATGACATACTGGTATATAGTAGGACATGGCAGGATCATTTGAAACACTTGGCAACTGTCCTTCAAATTTTAAAGGATCAATCCCTCATTGCCAAGTTTTCAAAGTGCTCATTTGCTCAGCAGGAAATTGAGTACCTAGGACACATTATTTCGGGCAAAGGAGTGTCTACTGACTCAAAGAAGATTAAGACTATGCTGGATTGGCCTAGTCCATCTACTGTTAAGGAGTTAAGAGGGTTCCTGGGGCTGACTGGGTACTATAGGAAGTTTATCCACCATTATGGTATACTCAGTAAACCCCTTACTGATTTGCTTAAGAAGGAGGGATTTCAATAGAGTAGGGAAGCACAAAAAGCATTTGAAGACCTCAAGACCAAAATGACACAAGCTCCAGTGCTGGCATTGCCTAATTTCAACTGTCCCTTCATAGTGGAAACTGATGCAAGTAGCTGGGATATGGGGGCAGTGTTGCGGCAACAAGGTCACCCAATTGCCTTCATTTCCAAGGCTTTTGGTCCTAGGAACAGTAGTCTATCAATATATGAAAGAGAGTTGCTGGCTATTACCTATGCAGTCTCCAAATGGAGACACTATTTGGAGCAAGGTCAGTTCTTTATCAAGACTGACCATGAGAGTATTAAATACTTTTTGGAGTAAAGGTTACACACCAACTGCAGCAAAAGGGTATTTCAAAGTTGTTGGGATTGGATTACAAAATATTATATAGGAAGGGAATAGAAAATAAGGTGGTTGATGCCCTATCAATGAGAGATTATGGGTTGTAGCCAGCTGACTGCCAGCAGCAAGTGCACTATTCTTGTGCAGCCTTGTCTCAGGTATTGCCTACTTGGATGAGCCACATTATAAGTTCTTATGAGCTAGACCCTAAGGCTCAAGACCTATTGCAGAAGATAACACTAGACAATAATGGTCATCCAGGGTTTAAACTTAAGAATGGAGTATTATGGTTTAAAGAGAAGTTGTATATAGGAGTCCATACAAATCTCATGCAGCATTTGTTTCAGACTTATCATAATAGTGCTTTGAGAGGCCATTCAGGCATCCAAGCAACTTATGCAAGGTTGCATAGACATTTTTACTGGCATGGTATGCTTCAGGAAATTAAGGAGTGGATTAAGGGCTGTGACACTTGTGCTAGGTGCAAGCCTGAGCACTGTGCCTTTCCAGGCTTGTTACAGCCTCTGCCCATTCCAGATCAGGCTTGGCAGCATATCTCAATGGATTTTATTGAGCCAAAATCTCATGGTAAGGATACCATATTGGTAGTAGTTTGTCGATTTACCAAGTATGCACATTTTCTATCCTTGACACATCCCGTCACTGCTCACATTGTGGCTCAAGTTTTCTTAACTGAAGTGTTTAAATTGCATGGAGCACCTCAAACAATAGTAACTGACAGAGATAGAATTTTTACAAGCAATTTTTAGAGGGAGTTATTAGCATTATTAGGCACCACACTCAATTATAGCACAAAATATCACCCTCAGACTGATGGGCAAACTGAGAGGGTGAACCAGTGTTTGGAATCCTATTTGAGATGCATGACTCATCTACATCCTAAAGGCTGGCACAAGCATTTGTCCTTGGTAGAATGGTGGTATAATTCATCCTACCACAGTGCCTTAAAAATGTTTCCGTTTGAGGCATTGTATGGCTACTCTCCTCCACTCCCTCCAGTGCTATTGCTTGGTTCATCAAAGGTCCAAGCTGTAGGAGACTTGTTGCAGCATAGACAGTAGCTACTGGACACTCTCAAAGAAAATTTGACCACTGATCAGAATAGAATGAAGCAGTAGCAGGACAAGCATAGGTCTGAAAGGACATTTGAAGTGGGAGATTGGGTCTTTCTCAAGTTGCAACCATACAGACAGACATCTATAGCTTTAAGGCAGCATCTTAAGCTCGCTGCTAAATATTATAGGCCCTTTCAGGTCCTTGCTAAGGTAGGGCAGGTAGCCTATAAGTTACAATTACCACCTACTGCTGCCATACACCCTGTGTTTCATGTATCATTACTTAAGAAGAGGCTCGGAGACCATGTCACACCTCTGCAAAATCTTCTTGCTATGCAGGATGACTTTCATATAACAGAACTAGAACAGGTTTTACAAACCAGAACTATTACAATGGACACATTTGCTGTTTTTCAAGGATTAATCAAGTGGACAAACTTGCCTCCAGAGGATGCTACTTGGGAGGATTACTCTTTCATCAAGCTCAGTTTCCTAATGTCTCTCTTTCTTGGGGTCAAGAAAGAGCTCAAAGGGAGGGTATTGTTACCTATTATAGAAGGAAAGGGAAGGGGAAAGGAGGGCAGTAATAAATGGGTTGAAGAATGACTGAGAGGAGCAGTAAATTGTGTAATAAGAGTAGTAAATTGTATTATAGGAGTAAGCTGTATTGCTATTAGTATAAGGGTTGCATGGTAGTAGAATTAGGAGTAATTGCATAGGATCTGGGCTTAAGGTTTGGAGGGAAAAGTTGTTAGAGATTGTTAGAGGTAGTTTTGGGATAGTTACTGTAGTAGTACAATTGTACTACTAAACAAATGTATTAAAGGTAGTAATGATAGTTATGTATTCTCATTTTAGAAATTCAACAATAAAATACTTCTTCTCTTAATTCTTCTCCTATTCCTTAACCCTAAGTCTTCTATTTCTTTCTATTTCTTCGACTCCTCTTCTTCCTTCAATTAAAACCCTAGAATTGTTATTACCAAACTACTAAGAATTGACCAGCTTAACATTATATTCACTAACTAAATTTGCAGCTGTGTTGGAAGTTGTGCTCACTTGTCTGTCTATCATGGATTTCTCTTTGGTTGTAGTGGGCTTAGATGAGAGTGAGATATGTAAGGATGTATTAGCAGGTTGAGAGAAAAATATAATTTCTTGATCCTGCACTTAATTTTTTTGGTTGTGGAGGGTAAGGAATGTGATTTTTTTTTTTTTGTTTTTTATAGGAAGGAAATTTATTTTCTAGTGCTTGGGGTTAGATGGTTCAACACTTTGTATTATGGGATGTGCAGGAAGTTGTTGATTTTGTTTGATGTCATGAATATGATATAGCTTTATTGTACTTGGCCCAGCTAACCATTGGTGCCATTTGATGGTTGTGTCAGTCTCTTTTATCTATTGAAAAAATTGTGTGGTTATTTTATAATTAGGGCTATACAATAGCTTCTAGGGGTAACTCAAGATTTTCAATTGGAAGCCTCGGTAGAGGTTTTGAAAAGAGGAGGGAAGGGTTGGTGTTTGGAAGGTATTCCAGTGGGGAGGTTTAATTTTTGAAAATCAAATGGCTTGTGATTCAATGATGCTGGCTTGCAAAACTGATTTAATACATTTTGGTGTGTAAGGAGAAGAATAAAAAATTAGATAATAGATTGTGCTTAGGCAAAAAGGTGTTGAATCTTAAAGGTGAAACACCAGTTTCATTGTCTACCTTCAGTGTCTTTGGCTGTTCTCTTGTGTCATGACTATTAGAACAAATTATTTATTGAATGAAGTTGGAAAAGTATGTGAATAGCAGTTAGAGGCTACAGATCCTAATTGTCCTTTTGGTTATGAGAGAAGATTACTATTTCTTTGTTCCCTAATGATACCGAGAAGAAAAGAAGGGGGGCAGGGGGAGACAGCTATGTTGTTGTGGGGACTCTAAATCTTATCTCTTGATCTGTGAAGTTCGTTGTCATTAAACTGAAGAGTAAATAGGAAGGTGTGATCATCAAGTTTTCTTGAGAGATCAAAGAACATGGTGAAGTAAGAGGCTATCATCGGATCATGACATGCAAAGACCATGAAAAGTTCAAAATCTCGAGTAATTAAGATGCTCTCTAAGTAAGTCTGTAGACTTGAATGATACCTTCAGCTTCATTTTCAAAGTGACTGAGAATTTGCTATGTGCCATTGGTTACTATGAACAATTGAAAGAGAATTGTATTCCTCTTATTTTTTTTAATTACCAAACAACAATACCAGCTTTTTATACACATTAACCTAGCAAAAATAGGAAACCTAATAATATACAAAATTATCTCTTAAATAGGAAAGCTAATTATCTTCTAAATTATCTCCTAAATAGGAAAGCTAATAATATACAAAATTATCTCCTAAATAGAAAAACTAATTATCTCCTAAATTATCTCTTAAATGGGAAAGCTAATAATATACAAAATTATCTCCTAAATAAGATTTTCTCTGCACTCCCCCTCAAGCTGGTGAGTAGTTATTCTCCATTCCCAGCTTGGATATGATTGTCTGAAAATCTGAGTTGTTCAATCTTTTAGTTAAGACATCTGCAAGTTGACCACGTGTAGGAACATAGGGTGTACATATCAATCCACTCTCTAGCTTCTCCTTAATGAAATGTCTGTCCACTTCAATATGTTTTGTCCGGTCATGTTGTATAGGGTTATGAGCAATACTGATTGTGGATTTGTTATCACAATAAAGTCTCATAGGACCATTCCATTTAGTCCTCAAGTCTTCAAGAATAATCTTTAACCAAAGTAACTCACAAACGCCTTGGGTCATAACTCGAAATTCAGCCTCTGCACTTGATCGAGCCACGACGTTTTGCTTCTTACTCCTCCAAGTTACTAGATTCCCACCAAGAAAGGTACAATATCCTGAGGTTGACCTCCTATCCACAATTGACCCAGCATAGTCTACATCAGTATATGCTTCTAGCATCAAACCTTCATTTCTTCTAAATAAAATACCTTTTCCTGGTGTTCCTTTAAGGTATTGTAGCACTCTGTGAGCAGCTTGCAAGTGAACCTTTCTTGGATTGTGCATAAACTGACTAATTACGCTTACTGCATAGGCTATATCTGGCCTTGTGTGAGACAGATAAATGAGTTTTCCCACAAGCCTTTGATACATCTCTCTATTGACTATGGCATCTTCCTCTGCTATACCAAGTTTAAGGTTAGGATCTATAGGAGTGCTTGCTGGTTTACATGTAGTTTTTCCGATTTTTTCAATAAGATTCATAATATACTTCTGTTGAGAGATAAAGATCCATTGTCCAGAGTGTGCAACCTCAATCTCAAGGAAATACTTCAGCCTCCCTAATGACTTAATCTCAAACTATTTAGCCAAACACTTGCTCAACACCTGTTTTTCTGTATCATCATTCCCTGTTATTATTATGTCATCAACATACACTAAAAGAGCTGTAACTCCCCCTGAAGGAGAGTGTTTGATAAATAGTGTATGATCTCACTGACTTTGCTTATAACCACTTGCCAACATGACTCTAGTAAACCTTCCAAACCATGCTCTTGGTGATTGTTTGAGGCCGTACAAAGATTTCTTCAATCTACACACAGTATTAGTAGCCAAGTTCTTCCCATATCCAGGTGGAACCTCCATATATATCTCTTCTTTCAACTCCCCGTGTAAGAAAGCATTCTTAACATCGAACTGTTATAAATCTCAACCATAATTAGCTGCTAGTGACAATAATACTCTTACTGAGTTCATTTTTGCAACAGGAGCAAAGGTTTTCAAGTAATCAATTCCATATGTTTGAGTGTTACCTTTGGCTACCAACCGTGCCTTGTACCTCTCAATTGACCCGTCTGCTCTATACTTCACCGTGTACACCCATTTACAGCCTACTGGTTTCTTTTGCGCTGGTAACTTCACCAATTCCCATGTCTTGTTTTTCTCTAATGCTTCCATTTCCACATTCATAG